>CM067315.1:27215122-27247622 GCA_034231615.1 Meghimatium bilineatum
TATCTATCTATCTATCTATCTATCTATCTATCTACGTGACGTGTCATTTAAAAAATGGTGTCCTCATGCCACTGTTTAAGCATCTGGGTTCTGTACAAGCCGTCACGTCTCTTCCAATGCCATGTTCAGTAATTGTTGGATAGCATGTATACATTGTAACATCTTGTTCCTTTTTTTCCTGGGAGTACCCCTCTATATTTCATACATTGCTTCTGTGATTTTGGTGGGGGAGGGAGAACAGAGCCCCTTCTGCTGATAAGCTGATAAAACAGCCAGATTGGCAGATTAGCAATAAAACAGCAAGTCTGAAATTGTTTGACAGTTAGTGACAAGGAGCAGGGAGAGTTTGAACATAAACTAACGTCGACAATGCAGTTATTTTATACATCAATTAAATAGATTGAACGTGAAACATTGTTATAAAAATGTAAAACAAATCACACAGTTTTCCCCACCTCTTTATGCTTTAAAACTGTTTCGACATGGTGGGGATGGGCTAGGTGCGGGTTTAGGGGAATATACATTTTGAAGTTATTACGCAGAAGGGGGGGGGGGGTGTATTAATTTAAGTTTCGACCAGGCGAGCGTGGGAGAAATGGAAAAATAATGGTTGCAGTACACCAACCAACACCAGCATTCATTTGAAATATTAGAAGCTCCAATACACTCATAGAACATTCATTCTGAATGTCAGAAACTACAATACACTCATAGAACATTCATTCTGAATGTCAGAAACTACAATATACTCATACAGCATTTATTCTGAATGTTACGGATACGTTAACTCTTTATCTCTTTAAAGCCGCTAAAACAGTTAGTTATGCCAGACACATTAAGTCTGTAATAAAACAGCAAGTTACTGAGACCCCTTCTGCGGGGAAGCTGATAAAATAGCCAGTTAAGCTGACCCTTTATGCCAGTAAGCTGATAAAACAGCTACTTAAACAGATCCCTTCTGTCGGTAAGCTGATAAAACAACTAGTTAAACAGATCCCTTCTGTTGGTAAGCTGATAAAACAGCTACTTAAACAGATCCCTTCTGTCGGTAAGCTGATAAAACAGCTAGTTAAACAGATCCCTTCTGTCGGTAAGCTGATAAAACAGCTAGTTAAACAGATCCCTTCTGTCGGTAAGCTGATAAAACAGCTAGTTAAACAGATCCCTTCTGTCGGTAAGCTGATAAAACAGCCAGATTGGCAGACCTCTTTGTCGGTAAGCTGATAAAATAGCCAGTTAAGACCTATTATGCCGGTAAGATGATAAAACATTCTGTCTACTGTACCACACCACAAGAAAAAAAACTATGACCATCTGAAACCACTCTGACGAACAACCTCCACAGCTCTGTTTCAAGACTAATGACCATAGTACAGTTTATTGATGAAATCCATACCGGCGTCTTCTTCTTCTTCATCGTTCATTCTCTAACTCCCACTGAATTTCTCTTGTAGCAGGATCATGGTCCAACTAGATTTCCAGCAGGATGTAGTCCAGAAAATGGAAGTGAATTGTGTCGCCGTTTTATTATCGCCAATTCCCTAATACATCAGTCATCAGCGATATACAGGCGTCTGACTTCGGCGGATATACAGGCGTCTGACTTCGGCGGATATACAAGCGTCTGACTTCGGCGGATGTACAGGCGTCTGACTTCGGCGGATATACAGGCGTCTGACTTCGGCGGATATACAGGCGTCTGACTTCGGCGGATGTACAGGCGTCTGACATCGGCTGATATGCAGGCGTCTGACTTCGGCGGATATGCAGGCGTCTGACGGTGGCGGATATACAGGCGTCTGACTTCGGCGGATATACAGGCGTCTGACTTCGACGGATATACAGGCGTCTGACTTCGGCGGATATACAGGCGTCTGACTTCGGCGGATATGCAGGCGTCTTACTTCGGCTGGAGAACGAGGACGAAGAAGAACATACTCAAGAGAGTGAATCTTCAAAGTTAGAAATTTGTACATTTACAATCATGACGACAAAACTATGACAGAGAAATAAAAGTCTGAATGAAACAAGATTCATTCTTTTCTGTCAGAGACCTTAAGACTGTGTCTCTTTGCTATTTCTAACTTTGATAATGAAAGACATATATCTGGATACAGGTGGAAGTAAATTTGGGCTGCCTGGTGTAATTGCTAGGAAATTGTGATTGCTGAAATTTAGGTCAGTTAGATTCAATGAGAATGTATTTAAATGAGAAAAGATTGCAAGCAAGAACTTACATGGCTTCTGGGAAATGAAGTGAACTGGTTACATTACGTAGCCATGTCTGCCTGAGAGAAAAATATGAAATATACAATGAGCTAGAAAATTAGATACTGTACATGATAAACATTTCAGTTTGGGGAGAAATAATATAAGCGTGTAAGATGGGGAGAAATAATATAAGCGTGTAAGATGGGGAGAAATAATATAAGCGTGTAAGATGGGGAGAAATAATATAAGCATGTAAGATGGGGAGAAATAATATAAGCATGTAAGATGGGGAGAAATGATATAAGCGTGTAAGATAGGGAGAAATAATATAAGAGTGTAAGATGGGGAGAAATAATATAAGCGTGTAAGATGGGGAGAAATAATATAAGCGTGTAAGATGGGGAGAAATAATATAAGCGTGTAAGATGGGGAGAAATAATATAAGCGTGTAAGATGGGGAGAAATAATATAAGCGTGTAAGATGGGGAGAAATAATATAAGCGTTTAAGATGGGGAGAAATGATATAAGCGTGTAAGATGGGGAGAAATAATATAAGCGTGTAAGATGGGGAGAAATAATATAAGCGTGTAAGATGGGGAGAAATAATATAAGCATGTAAGATGGGGAGAAATAATATAAGCGTGTAAGATGGGGAGAAATAATATAAGCGTGTAAGATGGGGAGAAATAATATAAGTGTGTAAGATGGGGAGAAATGATATAAGCGTGTAAGATGGGGAGAAATAATATAAGCGTGTAAGATGGGGAGAAATAATATAAGCGTGTAAGATGGGGAGAAATAATATAAGCGTGTAAGATGGGGAGAAATAATATAAGCGTGTAAGATGGGGAGAAATGATATAAGCGTGTAAGATGGGGAGAAATGATATAAGCGTGTAAGATGGGGAGAAATAATATAAGCGTGTAAGATGGGGAGAAATAATATACGCGTGTAAGATGGGGAGAAATAATATAAGCGTGTAAGTTTGGGAGAAATAATATAAGAATGTAAGTTTGGCAGAAATAATATAAGCATGTAAGATTGGGAGAAATAATATAAGCATGTATAATTGGGAGAAATAATAAAAGAATGTATAATTTGGAGAAATAATAAAAGAATGTATAATTGGGAGAAATAATATAAGAATGTAAGATTGGGAGAAATAATATAAGAATGTATAATTGGGAGAAATAATAAAAGAATGTATAATTGGGAGAAATAATATAAGAATGTACAATTGGGAGAAATAATATAAGAATGTAAGATTGGGAGAAATAATATAAGAATGTATAATTGGGAGAAATAATAAAAGAATGTATAATTGGGAGAAATAATATAAGAATGTATAATTGGGAGAAATAATATAAGAATGTACGATTGGGAAAAATAATAGAAGCATATAAGCTGGGGAGAAAAAAATATAAATTTGTAAAACGGGGAGAAAATATATCACAATTATTTGTATGTTCTGTATACTGAATTCGCAATGTTCCTGTGTAAAATGTTTTCTAAAACCTGTATTCTTCTCTCCATGACCTCTGCAAGTGTCCAACTCTCACATATGTACAAAACAAAATGTTGGCTAGCATCAGGCCTGGACAATGCCAATCACAGTAGAGCAGTAAATATCAGCAATTGAAATGAAATGCTATAGAACGGTCCTAAGAATATCATGGAAAGAATAACGAGTTAACACAAAATTTCGCAAAAAGGAAGAACATAGAAGATTGTGAACATAATCGAGTGGCAGTGTAGATAACTTTCAGCAAAGGGACACAATCGAGTGGCAGTGTAGATAACTTTCAGCAAATGGACACAATCGAGTGGCAGTGTAGATAACTTTCAGCAAATGGACACAATCGATTGGTAGTGTAGATAACTTTCAGCAAAGGGACACAATTGAGTGGCAGTGTAGATAACTTTCAGCAAATGGACACAATCGAGTGGTAGTGTAGATAACTTTCAGCAAAGGGACACAATTGAGTGGCAGTGTAGATAACTTTCAGCAAATGGACACAATCGATTGGTAGTGTAGATAACTTTCAGCAAAGGGACACAATTGAGTGGCAGTGTAGATAACTTTCAGCAAATGGACACAATCGAGTGGCAGTGTAGATAACTTTCAGCAAATGGACACAATCGAGTGGCAATGAAGATAACTTTCAGCAAAGGGACACAATCGAGTGGCAGTGTAGATAACTTTCAGCAAATGGACACAATCGATTGGTAGTGTAGATAACTTTCAGCAAAAGGACACAATCGATTGGTAGTGTAGATAACTTTCAGCAAATGGACACAATCGATTGGTAGTGTAGATAACTTTCAGCAAAAGGACATCTTGTCGTGATGCATTCTCATAATGTGGCCAAACCACTTGACCTGTTCTCTCTCTATGTAATCTGTACAAGGAATTATACATACTCTTTCCCTGATATCTTCATTTCGTAATCTATCAAGCCTGGTGACCCCGGCGGCTCTCCCCAAACAATTCATCTCACATGTCACTAGCATGTTTCTGTAATGTGAAGATGAGAGAGACCAGATCTGGCACTGGTTACACAGTGTTACTACAATAAAAACAGGCCAAAATGATAATCCATATTTATGTACACATTCTGGTAGAACATAAATATAGATGACAAAGCAGGTCTTAAACTCGAGCCACAGGAACCGTAGAAGACAATTATTTTTTCGAATTAAAACTGAAAATTAATTTCCCGTTAAGGAACATTTCGTATATTGTCTACGATAATGCATATTATGTGAAGGTCGAGTGCTTGAGATTCTGACACTGTAGCCTCTTTGCTGTGTGCCAACTCTGCTTATGCCGGGATCTGAGACTTGACATATTCCTCAAATGCAAATTCCTCGCTGTTTGCCGCATTCTAATTATCCACAATCTTTATGATCTAATCTCAAAAGTTATTGAAACCATAAAATTCCCTTTCGGCATCTTCGTATATCCACAAAGATCGACAGGAATTTCATAACTAATATAAATGATTTCATAATCTACGAGTATATAAATTATTCTATAACCTATATAAATGATTTCATTACCTCTATAAATAATTTTATTGCCTATATAAATGATTTCATAACCTATATATATTATTTTATAATCTGTATACATAATTTTATTGCCTACATAAATGATTTAATAACCTATATAAATGATTTTATAACCTAAATAAATGATTTTATAAGCTATACAAATAATGTTGTCACCCACATAAATGATTTCATTGCTTATGTAAAGTCTTTCATTACTTATATAAAGGGTTTCATAACCTATATAAATTATTTCATCGCCAAGATAAATGATTTCGTAACCTATATAAATTATTTTATAACTTATGTAAATTAATTTATGACATATATAAATTATTTCATAACGTTTATAAGTTATTTCATATAACTTATATAAATGATTTCATTACCTATATAAATGATTTCATTACCTATATAAATGAACTAGTGTCCCATTCCCAGCAAATATGGGTCACTGCTTCTTCATAATCCTAGAACAAATGTAAACCAATTCTTCAGCATCTGATGCTACTAAAATACATCTGTGACGTAATAGCATACAATCAAATATTTCAGGAATTTTTTGCAGAATGAATTGCAGAAATAATCAATTTGTATACTTGATTATTTTGTTCACCGTCGTTCAGATTTATTTGTATATTGATTAATTATTCATGGGATGTATCGTCTTTGTATGTACATTTGTAATTAATACTACATCAAAAGTGTTCGCTTCGCCACAGACAGCTCATTTTGTACTCACACTTTTCTCACACTTAAATTGTTTCACGTACATTCAACTCACACTTGACCCATACTTAATGCGTTTCACTCACATTAAACTTCCATTGACCCATACTTAATGCGTTTCACTCACATTAAACTTCCATTGACCCATACTTAATGCGTTTCATCCACATTAAACTCACACTTGACCCATACTTAATGCGTTTCACCCACATTAAACTTCCATTGACCCATACTTAATGCGTTTCACCCACATTAAACTTCCATTGACCCATACTTAATGCGTTTCATCCACATTAAACTCACACTTGACCCATACTTAATGCGTTTCACCCACATTAAACTTCCATTGACCCATACTTAATGCGTTTCACCCACATTAAACTTCCATTGACCCATACTTAATGTGTTTCACCCACATTAAACTCACACTTGGCCCATACTTAATGCGTTTCACCCACATTAAACTTCCATTGACCCATACTTAATGCGTTTCACCCACATTAAACTTCCATTGACACATACTTAATGCGTTTCACCCACATTAAACTCACATTTGACCCATACTTAATGCGTTTCACCCACATTAAATTTACGCTACACCTACACTTCCCACACATTTAATCGTTTCATCCACATTGAACTCACATTTCTCACACTTTTCTCTTGTTTAAATCTTTTCACTCACACTTTACTCTCACTTCTCTCTTACGTAAATCGTTTCACCTACATTCAACTCCTTGTTTACTTAAGCTTCTCTTGAGCTTAAATTATTTCACCTACATTCGATTCATGGTTTACTCATACTTCTCCCACAATTTTCTCACACCTCTCTTTTACTAAAATAGTTTCACTCACATTCGGCTCACACTTATCTCACACTTCTCTCACACTTCTCTGTTACTTGAATTGCTTCACTAACTTTCAACTCACGCTTATCTCTTAAATCTCTTCAACCAGAATCTCACACTTCCCTTACACTCTTCTTAAACGTCTATCGTTTCACCCACGCTCATCTCACACTTTACCCACACTTTCTTTACACTTAAATCGCAGCACCAACAGCCAACTCACATTTTACTACACTTAATCACTCATTCACACCCACTTCACATTCATTCATACACTTCAGCACACAAACCTACATCCAATATTTACACCACATTCATTCATACACTTCAGCACACAAACCTACATCCAATATTTACACCACATTCATTCATACACTTCAGCACACAAACCTACATCTAATATTTACACCACACTCATTCATACACTTCAGCACACAAACCTACATCCAATATTTACACCACATTGATTCATACACTTCAGCACACAAACCTACATCCAATATTTACTCCACATTCATTCATACACTTCAGCACACAAACCTACATCCAATATTTACACCACATTCATTCATACACTTCAGCACACAAACCTACATCCAATATTTACACCACATTCATTCATACACTTCAGCACACAAACCTACATCCAATATTTACACCAACTATTCACATTTTCTCATCACCCTACTTCACTTCATCATCTCTTCATACGTACATTACCTTAAAAATACCAACCGATTCATCTCTTTCTTCCAACATGTCAAGTTAAGACTATTGTGTTCACAACCATTCATACACCCACATAAGCGTCTTAGATCTAATATACATGTATATACAGAAAGAATCCCCACATCCAATTCTATACGGTTTGCACAGATTAATTGTTCTGGAGCTATTGTTCCCGACAGTTCAGTGGGACTTCCACATCAATAAAGGTTTCAGGGTTGCTACACAATTCTAGCTGTTTACGACCAAATTTGAGAAACAAACAAATATTTAAATGGCCAAACTTTAAATTGTATGCATAAATAAATATGGAATTGCTAGTCAAAAAGTCACGGAGCCAGAACCGCGATCTTCAATATTTTGTTGATGTTTGTAAAGCTCTGATATAACCACATTGAAAGAAGCGCTCGAAAGAAGAGTGTCTCACTACACGAGGTATATTTTACTTGACCAAATTTAAAAAAAAAGGTTAAGCATATTGGACACTTGCGTGTATAGAAAAACCGATAAAACACAACACGCCAAGCTTCAATTCTGTGAAATATAAATACAAGTTCCAATTCCGCTAACATAATCTAGTAGATTAAGTATGGAATCTTACTGGTGTTCGTTTTATGTTCAAGAGATCATGGGCTCGAAATCTGCTCGCGACATCTTGTTTATAAATTGATTTTTCTGGTCACCCCTTTGGATTCCGATTGAAGCTTCAAGCTGCGGGGTTAAAGCTGCTATGAGTTGTACTCTCAGCAGTCGGCATGTGGCATCCTTGAGAAGGACGAGGTACATGTGGCGTAACCCTAGTGCAATAAAGTCACTCCTCTACTCATTTTGAGCCCTTTTTATACGGTTACGTTACATTATGTTTCAAGTTTGCTTTGACATCATTTACCAAACAAACATTTCTTTCCGTAACAATATTACTTTCTGGTGCGACAAGACCTCACTGATTTCCATCGATTTAAACCTGAAAATATATAGAAATAGGAACATTTTTGAATTAGCCAACAAAAACATAGCCAAAATATTTGACAGTATATAATTGGCATAATAAAGAAAAGAAAATTTTATAAATTGGTCCCAGGCACCAGATAATAAGGCAACCCTGAATATCAAGGAGAATTAATCCCGTTAGTGTCTTGTGTTTGAAGATGGAATTCTTAAACAAAGAAATCTGTTTCGCAATACCAGAAAACAGAATTATGATTGACAGTTCTAAGAGTGATCAATATCAGGCATGTGTATCGATTGATTAATCACCTTTTATTCGATCTATTCACCTCTCGTTACATGTGGAGCATAGGCCCTCAACAAACCTCTTTCCCCTTATCCTATTTTGGCTACAACTGAAAAGCAATAGCTAAAGATATGACAAGATGGAAGAGATTCGAGCAATTATGGATCGATGTGCAGTTAGGACGAATTTTCGACTAACTAAACTAGCTAACTAACTAAAGTAAACTAGACTAAACTAAATTAAATTAAACTAAACTAAACTAGCTTACTAACTAGAAAATAACTAGCCAAATAACTAGCCGAATAACTAACTAATTAACTAATTGGGTCTAAGGACATGAGCCCACTGGATCAGCAACCAACCAACTAATTAATTAAATAACCAACAAACTAAATAATTAACTACATTATTAACTTACCAGCCAACTAACAAATTAACTAACTAATTAGCTAACTAACTAGCCAGCTGTTGAGTCTACTCCAGTTGGTTTCTGGCACATCTTTTGTGTAATATGAAAATATTTTCTAAGCATTTGAGATTAAAATCAATTAGTTGTTTTACTTATTTTTCTGTATTATTTTTAATTGGGGAGAGGGGATAAATGGGGTGGGGGGCATAATTAAGAGGGGGGGGGGTTGAAATCCCTAAATTATTGACTTTACTTACAAAGGGGAAGGGGGTAAAAAATTGGTAAATATACGTGTTGACATAATGTATGGATATGCCTTAAGGAGTGACTAGGTTTTTCACTGAGTCATACAGGAGTGTCTGTGTTTCTAAATATAATACTAATAATAATACTAATAATAATAATAACAACAACAACAACAAAAACAATAACAACAGTAACAATAACAATAATAATAATAATAATAACAATAATAATAATAATAATAATAATAACATGTCAGGATAGCAGGGGTGCCACTCTGGAGACATCGGAACAAAAATCTCTGCAAACATCTCCATCCTGGGACATTCGTAGGAGTGGAGAAAATCAGGCCAAGACCATTCCTTTATGTTACTAATCCAGGATTTCGAATAACACTTTCCCTATGTGACTTTACCTTCTAGTTTTCTTCTTTCGTTCATTGGATGAGGATGTAGGGGGATAGTGATGCATCGATATAGTGATTACAGATAAGCAATGTCGCATTCAGAACCTGGCAAAAATAATGGTTGTTGCATTATAAATCGGAATAACAGAGCTATATTGTATTCATAAGTGAATGGTCGAAATGTATTTAGTGAAGCGACACCTCCATAGGACAATGACAACATAAAAAAATTCTGCAGGGGAAACTAATATATTATCTTTCAGTTTCAAACGGGACATGCAAGGATCAATAGCATTGAAACCGTATCAAACCCCAGCAACTACCCACTTACCTTTCAACGGCCAGGAAAAAAAAACTTACAGAGAAACCCTTAAAAGTCACTAACTTACTGTATGGATCACTAAAGTCAATTTCAGAAGACCTGACGCCCGTGTGTTACCGGGGTCCAAAAGGGGAGAAAAGAATAGCAACACTGTATACCTTCCTCGCATATCGTAAAAGGCGACTAAGGAGGTTATGGGATGGAGTTGGCTGCCCATTCCCATATAGGGTCAATGACCCAAAGCCATGCTGAAGTCGGATGTGTCAGGCCGAAAGGCGCAGATATCGCAGCAGTGCTGTAAACCATGACACAATGCATTCCGTTCTCTGGACTACATCCTGCTAATCTGCAGGAGTTTGAGAACGAATTCAGAAGAAGAAGAAGAAGACCTGCACTTTTGTAAGAATGCCATTGTGTAGTCAAGAGTAGCATTACTCATCAGCATTGGGGTATCGGCAACAGAAACATTCACAAATGCTGATATGTTTGTTTGTTTAAAAACGACATGCGTCACGAGTATGCCGCAGTAGGGATACCAACAAACTGTTGAATTATAGTTATGACTTTATCATATATTATTCCTAACATACGCAATATCGGCACTCCAATAGCTCTAAAACAAGAAAACGCCTAGACCTGTAAATGTAAATATTAATAAAAACTAATTAGTCAACACAATGTAGCGATGGGGTGGATACAGTCACATTGTGGAATACCAAGAAACGAAGAAAACAGATTGGCTAAACTAAATGGTGCAGCTGGTGACCAACCAGATATTCTGATTACTTGCCATCGAAAAGAAAGAGATGATCAAAGCAACAAGAAAGTCAACAGCACAAACACAAGGAGACTATTACATTATGATGAAACTCGAACAGTTTGTCATGATATACATCACAACAAGACACAACCGACTCCACAGTAACATTTAGTAGTTGTTTTTTTTTTTTGCTAAAATATATATTCTCATACTCCAGCTTGATCTCTTATATAGTAGGAGAAATGGAACTACTAGATGTTCGTCATGAAGTAGTCCACATATTGCGGTTGGTCAATCTTTTATGTCCGCCAATGATCTGACACTTCCGATATCAGCTATTATAATATTATTATTATTATTATATTATTATTATTATTATTATTATTATTATTATTATTATTATTAAATTATCTTCTTCCGCTGCGTTCTTTCTCAAACTTCTGCAGATTCACAAATTTTAGTCCAGAGAACAGCATACGTTGTGTCGTGGTTTACATCTTAGTTGCAACATTTGCGTCTTTTGTCCTAACACATCGACTTTAGCATGGTTTTAGAGACACTGACTTCATGGAATGGAGCAGCTAATTCCACAACAATATCTCCCGAGTCGCCTCTTACGACGTACATAGAAGTAAAACAGTGTTGCTATTCTTCACTCCTCCCACGAATCCGCGCAACACAGGGGAAATTAACTTGAGTAAAATGATCGCAGTCCAACCCCTGTTGCATCAATTAGTGCATACCCATGTGATTATTTCCCTTGCCTATGTTGTACATGTTATGTTTATCATTTATTAATTTAAATATAATTGTATTTAGGGTTAGGGTTAGTTATGTTAATTCCTACCCCTAACCCTAAAAATTAATCTTTCAATTAATTATTGATTATTTATTGATTTAATATTTAGATGAATTAACCAGAAACAGGTAGTTAGGTACTAATGGTAAACAAGAAAGAAAACGGTGGTTGGACTGCGGTCATAGTACCCTAAATTATTATAGACGAAATCCTTGTTTATATGACAAATATTCGATATAGACATGTATTAAATCAGTGAATAAAATATCCAGACTGCAGGTGTTGTTAATGTTCCAGGTGATGCCATCAGATATGAAGTAGAAACATTTAATGGTCATCCTAACGAAGATCTGCCCAGAAAATAGCCATAAGAATGGGCACAATCATTGATTATTCCACTTCGAACAGTCAATCTTCAACGTATGTCAAAATAACTGTACCATAAATCTGATCAGGCCAGTCCACGTGCAAGGAAGGGCTAGTCAGGTCCCTCGTCAATTACAAAGTCCTATGATTTTATCTGTATCAGTCTTCAAAAGTAATGCTATTTTACCTTTCCCGTGATTTCTATTGGCTTTAGACACACAGTGTACACAAAATGGCCTATGGCTTTCACGGGAAATGTCTAACAACGTCACTTTAAAAGGATGGATACTGATGACTCAACATGACTGTGTAATTGACGAAGGACCGACCATTGATGTCATTAAATAGTCTCAGCAGGCGCAAACTGGGTCCGAGTTTCGAACTCCTACACTTAGGTATGGGATAGTTAGTGAAGCACGTACATTGCACTTAAATATTCAACAATAGTTGGAAAGCTGTGCCATGTACAAGTTGTGATTGAATAGATTATTTAACACACCAGGTAATGCAATACTGAAGGTTATATTGAATGATTATTTAGCACACCAGGTAATGCAATACTCAAGGTTATATTGAATATATTATTTTTGTAGCATATCATATTCAGGATTTAACCATCAAACCAGCAAGTCTTTGGTTGCAGTGATTTTCTAGGCAATATAAATACGTTCAATAGCTTGCCATTGCTGTCTCAGCGGCCGGGAAACACAATTACCTGCGGAATTTGAACCGAATAAATTATTTTCTTGTTAGTAGTTATTGAACCAACTTACAGTCTATGGAAGACCAGAAATATACTCCACAATACCACACATATTTAGCTCTGTGATCGTTAAAAATGCCATCATTTACTCTGTATGTGCAATATCGTGATTTTTATATAGGCCTTTTGGTCGAAATGTCGATCTCTGTGTTGTCTTGTGTTTCCAGTAATTAATAAAACGTATTACCTCGTGTGTCAAACTTTTACGGTCGGAGCAATCTACCTATATTTGATATTTGATGAGATCAAAATTTTGTCAATTTACATATTTACAGTTCGTTAATCCAAGCCCAGGCTCCGGCACATCATGCTTGATGTCATAAGTCTAGTTTGGTTATAGTAAGATGTACTATAAGAACATAAAAAGTATTGGATTTCAAGGTTTAACTAAACGTGCAGAAGCCACATCAGAACAAACTAAAAGTGAAATCATTGAACTTATTACTAACTTGGGTTTTTATTACCTCTAATATTTTAAGGCAATGCTTGATGATATAACCTAAGTAGAATTTGTTATCCGCTGGTTGAAAGCGGCGCGCCTCTCCTAAAGAGAAGTGAATTCATTAACTATCTACATCATAATAAAACAAGACATTCAGAATGTGTATGCTGTAAATGATTAAGGGAGATTACTCAATATTTGTTGATTCGGTTGTATGCTACATAGATCGTCTCCCTTGCCATATAATTTTGTGTTAATTCTTCTTCTGCGTTCGTTCTCAAACTCCTGCAGATTAGCCGGATATAGCCCGGAGAACGGAATGTGTTGTGTTATGGTTTACAGCATTTCTGAAATATCTGCGTCTTTCGGCCTGACACATCCGACTTCAGACTTCCTTAGTCGCCTTTTACGACATGCGTGGAAGGTAAACAGTGTTGCTATTCTTTGCTTCCCTTTTGGGCCTCGGCATCACACGGGCGATTTTCTGGTAATAATAACTAAGGTAAAATAAAAATTCTTCCTGTACATGTCGCCGCATTTACTATGGTAAAGCGGCCTTTTTTCCACAACTAATAGAAAGCCCCCCCCCCTTTTTTCACACCTTTACAGGAAAACACGCAGTAACGAAAGATAACTAAGGTATGTGGGTATTTATACATGCTGCGTGTAGTGTGTGTGTGTGTGTGTGTGTGAGTGAGTGACTTGTGTCAGTGTGCGTTGACACAGTCGCTAAAGTTGTGGTGTCGTTGTGGAAGGACTCCACTTCTGAGTGGTAAACATTGCTTTGAAATAAAGAATCTTACTCATCGGAGATGTAGGTCTATTTATGTTTGTAGAACACCTATTGCAGCATGTATATAGGACAGTGATGTCACAACCAGGACATTTTTCTAAAAGAACTTGTTTTCTTTGTCGTCGTTTGCGGTGATTATCTGTACCGAAAATTATCTCCTTTAGATAACTCTATATTTTAAGAACTATTTGTGTAATAAGTAATTACTTCCCTTGCATTATTCTCTATATGTCTGATGTGTAAGGGATTGTTTATTCCAGACCATCGAAGATATAAGGACTTGTGTCTAATTGGAAATAGTCTTGTAATATGACTCAATAGTAAAATACCACCTTATTGAATACCTTGAACTACCCGTGTATTGCCGGGGCCTGAAAGAGGAGCAAAGAATAGCAACACTGTTTACCTTTCACACATGTCGTAAAAGGCGACTAAGGAGGTTATGGGATGGAGTTGGCTGCCCCATCCCATATAGGGTCAGTGACCTAAAGCCATGCTGAAGTTGGATGTGTCAGGTCGAAAGGTGCAGATATCGCAGCAATTATGTAAACCATGACACAACGTATTCCGTTCTCCGGACTACATCCTGCTAACCTGCAGGAGTTAGAGAACGAACACAGAAGGAGAAGAATACCTTGAACTATAAGACTTACGAGAACAACAGTTACCACTAAACCTCTCCATCACTATCACTCTTCATACAGACACAACACAGCTGAAGAAAATATGCACATGCCGCCACCTGGTACAAGGTAGAAAGAGTGAAAGCTCGCAACCCCAGGGGATCGGATAAGTAAGTAAGTAATATGACTCTTACGATTTTCCATGTTATTTTCATTGGTAACTTTGTGCAATTACTCAGAGAAAGATAAGACCTATCGAGTAATTGGAAAACATCCTTTTACAATGACTCATTTAACTTTTCCCGTTACTTTATTGGTTGTTAGTACATAGCATAAACACAGTGGCCAATAAAACACGAATGTAAAATGAGTTATTGTTAGATGTTGCCAATGTCATCCCCACAAATTACAGGTAATAGAGCCCTTGTATCCATTTTATGAAATATAAACGTGCTGTGATGGGCTTCCCTCAAAACATTATTTCACTCTTGGAGTATTCTAACACAGAGTGTTCATTTAATACTTTGTGTTCACATTGTTTTCACATTGTTTTCACTTTGTGTTCACATTGTGTTAACATTGTGTTCACATTTTTTTAAATATTGTGTTCACTTTTTGCGATATAGGTTTTACAGTAATTTATGTGTTATTGGGGGAAGACGTGTGAAGGGAAACTTCATGCAAAACTACCTAAACATATGATGGGACACACCCACAAAGAATGATGGGACACACCCATAGAGAATGATGGTACACACCCACAGAGAATGATGGGACACACCCACAGAGAATGATGCACATAATAAAATTACATGCACATTCTGCACATACTGTGTACATATCACTAGAAAATATTGTGTACATATCACTAGAAAATATTGTGTACATATCACTAGAAAATATTGTGCACATATCACTAGAAAATATTGTGTACATATCAGTAGAAAATATTGTGTACATATCACTAGAAAATATTGTGTACATATCAGTAGAAAATATTGTGTACATATCAGTAGAAAATATTGTGTACTGATCAGTAGAAAATATTGTGTACATATCAGTAGAAAATATTGTGTACATATCAGTAGAAAATATTGTGTACTGATCAGTAGAAAATATTGTGTACATATCAGTAGAAAATATTGTGTACATATCACTAGAAAATATTGTGAACTGATCAGTAGAAAATATTGTGTACATATCACTAGAAAATATTGTGTACATATCAGTAGAAAATATTGTGCACATATAACTAGCAAATATTGTGTACATATCACTATAAAATATTGTGTTCTGATCACTAGAAAATATTGTGTACATATCAGTAGAAAATATTGAGTACTGATCAGTAGAAAATATTGTGTACATATCAGTAGAAAATATTGTGTACATATCACTAGAAAATATTGTGTACTGATCAGTAGAAAATATTGTGTACATATCACTAGAAACTATTGTGTACATATTGGTAGAAAATATTGTGTACATATAACTAGCAAATATTGTGTACATATAACTAGCAAATATTGTGTACATATCACTAGAAAATATTGTGTACATATCACTAGAAAATATTGTGTACATATCACTAGAAAATATTGTGTACATATCACTAGAAATGTTATGCAGCAATGACTAGCAACTATTGTGAACTTATCACTAGCAACTATTGTGAACTTATCACTAGCAACTATTGTGAACTTATCACTAGCAACTATTGTGAACTTATCACTAGCAACTATTGTGAACTTATCACTAGCAACTATTGTGAACTTATCACTAGCAACTATTGTGAACTTATCACTAGCAACTATTGTGAACTTATCACTAGCAACTATTGTGAACTTATCACTAGCAACTATTGTGAACTTATCACTAGCAACTATTGTGAACTTATCACTAGCAACTATTGTGAACTTATCACTAGCAACTATTGTGAACTTATCACTAGCAACTATTGTGAACTTATCACTAGCAACTATTGTGAACTTATCACTAGCAAATTTTGTGTACATATCACTAGAAATGTTATACAGCAATGACTAGCAAATATTGTGAATTATATCTAGCAAATCTTGTGCATCAATGACTAGCAAATATTGTGCACAATGACTAGCAAATATTGTGCACAATGACTAGCAAATATTGTGCACTTATCATTATCATTAGCAAATAGCGTGCTCTGATGACTGTCAAATATTGTGCAGTTATCAATGTCACTAGAAAATATTGTGCACAAATGACTATCAAATCTTGTACAAGTAGTACTCTGCACCCACCCTGTCCTTTAGCATTATTTAGATTCAACATTATCAAAAGATTAAATTCTTATACAATTTTTGGTTGAGCAGTTTAAAAAAATTTCAGTTAAAAATAGTATTGCATGTTCTATTTCAATGCGCAAATAAACAATTGCGTCCAGAATTTATTAGCTGGGCCCAATGTTGAAAACCGGTGCTATCTCGAACCTGTGAGCCATATTTTAAAAGCATTCACTACAATAATTGTACGTTATAAGTAAGCAGCATGTCTTCAAGTCTTGTATTTCTTCATTATATCGCAGGATGTAATCGTGATACTGGATTACATACAACAATGCGAGTATTGATTTTCCAGGAACTTTGGACAAGACTTGGGACGTAATCCTAGATATTGATACATCGCTAACAATAACTTAATAAATAAATAACAGCTCATTTATTTCATTAGTTTATCGGTCAGTTCGAGTTGTGTTTCATGTACGCAAGAGTTGTGTTTCATGTACACGAGAGTTGTGTTTCATGTACACGAGAGTTGTCTTTCATGAACACGAGAGTTGTGTTTCATAAACACGAGAGTTGTGTTTCATGTACACGAGAGTTGTGTTTGATCACACGAAAGTTTTAGTGGATGTACACAAGAGTTGAGTTTCATGTACATACGAGTTATGTTTGACGTACGCGAGAGTTATGTTTGACGTACACGAGAGTTATGTTTGACGTACACGAGAGTTATGTTTGACGTACACGAGAGTTATGTTTGACGTACACGAGAGTTATGTTTGACGTACACGAGAGTTATGTTTGACGTACACAAGAGTTATGTTTGACGTACACGAGAGTTATGTTTCATGTACACGAGAGTTATGTTTCATGAACACGAGAGTTATGTTTCATGTACACGAGAGTAGTTCTGTTTCATTTACGCCGCAACTCGAGAAGTATGATGCGGAGATTGAGAATAATAGGAAGGTAGAGGGGGGGTCATATAACCAGATACGGCAACAGAAATAAATAAACATGCCACCATCATCATATTTATTTGTGTGTTGTGATCGGGTGAGCTTATTGTTGTAGCCAAGTCTGTGGATAAGTTGAAGAGGGAAGAGTGAGTGAGAGGTTCAAACTTATCTCCTTCGTACAAAATATATGCCATGACATTCTTGTACTTAAAATAAAACAACAAAAGAGTAGGATAAGTACTACATGGCACATTGTTTTCACAACACATATCTCCCTATCTTAGTTGCTAGAATCTCCCTAGCGTAGTGGTTAAGCTGTTCGCCTTGTGTTCAAGAGGTCATGAGTTCGAATCCGGCTCGTGTCGTCTTGTTTATAAGGTGAATTTTTTCGGAGATCCCTGTGGAGTATCACTTGAAGCTACAAAGTTACGTGCTATGAGTGGTACTCTCGGCAGGCGGCGTGCCGCATCGTTAAGAGTGACGGAGTACATATGGGAAACAGAGTACAGTGAAGTCAATCCTCTACGACTGTTAAACCCCTTTTTTTAACCCTAGACTAGTATTTTCTACCGCTGTTATGTCCATCATAATTCCTCAGATGTGTACTTCCTATAGGACATTCATCGGTTTTCTTGCACATGTTTACAGAACAGATCGGTTTTCTGGGCACATGTTTACAGAACAGATCGGTTTTCTGGGCACATGTTTACAGAACAGATCGGTTTTCTGGGCACATGTTTACAGAACAGATCGGTTTTCTGGGCACATGTGTACAGAACAGATCGGTTTTCTGGGCACATGTTTACAGAACAGATCGGTTTTCTGGGCACATGTTTACAGAACAGATCGGTTTTCTGGGCACATGTTTACAGAACAGATCGATTTTCTGGGCACATGTTTACAGAACAGATCGGTTTTCTGGGCACATGTTTACAGAACAGATCGGTTTTCTGGGCACATGTTTACAGAACTATCTCAAATTACCCGATCACGAATGTTAAATACAATAAATTATTTTTTGTGACAAAAACATACAGTTCTAAACAAATACTTAGAGCAAAGTACATCAATGTTCTACAAAATAATTACATTAGATTACATCTGTGTTCTAGACACACACGTATAAGATAGTGCATCTGTGTTTTATACAAAGTGCATAGGACATTACATCTGTGTTCTAGACAAAAAACTTATAGTACAGTACATCTGTGGTCTAGACACACACTTATAGGACAATATATCAAGGTTCTAGACCAAGTCGTATACGACAGTATACTTGTGTTTTAAACAATAGCTTTTAGGACAATACATCTGTGTTCTAGACCAGGGGTCGGCAACCTTTTGCTAACTGTGTGCCAACTTAAGGTTTCAATTATTCAGAGTTCCAATCTCCCGTGTGTTGTCGGGGCCCGAAAGGGGATCAAAGAATATCAACACTGTTTACCTTCCATGCATGTCGTACGAGGCGACTAAGGAGGTTATGGGATGTAGTTGGCTGCACCATCCCATATAGGGTCAGTGACCCAAAGCCATGCTGAAGTCGGATGTGTCAGGCCGACAGGCGCAGATATCACAGCAATGCTGTAAACCATGACACAACGCATTTCGTTCTCCGGACTACATCCTGCTGATCTGCAGGAGTTTGAGAACGAACGCAGAAGAAGAAGAAGAGTGACAACACACACATATCATTTTATTCACTTAGAGGCCAATATTCTTATTTTACCATATATTTTATTTTTATAGTTTAATTAATTAATATATAGTGATATTCAATAATATGTAAATATGTATACTATGTAACAAGTCTGGATAAGTCTGTAGCTGGTATCCTGCTACGCCCAAGTGCCGAAATAAGGAGAAAACCCCGCTAATCGATTTATAATCAACTTTATACAGGAAACGTGAAGAGTCTGCGTGCCATTTGAAATTGCTTGACGTGCCAAGTGTGGCACATGTGCCATAGGTTGCCGACCCCTGTTCTAGACAATAACTTTTAGGACAAAACATCTGTGTTCTAGACAGAAACTTAGAGGAGATTACAGTAATGTTATGGACAGAATGTTAGAGGAGCTTATATCAATGTCTGGACAGAAGGTTAGAGGAGCTTATATCAATGTTCTGGACAGAAGGTTAGAGGAGCTTACATCAATGTTCTAGACAGAAGGTTAGAGGAGATTACATCAATGTTCTAGATAGAAACATGAAGGAGATTACATAAATATTCTGGATAGAAACTTAAAGGAAATTGCATCCATTTCCTAGACAGAAACATAAAGATTACATCAATGTCCTAGACAGACAATTAGTAGAGAATACATCTGTGTTCTAGACAGAAAGATGAAGGATATTATATCCATGTTCTAGACATAATGTAGTCCATCAATTTTATAGATAGAATGAAGGCAATCAATAAGTTTCATAAATGGGACATTACGTGTATAAAGAGCACATTACATGTATAAACAGGACATTACATGTATAAACATGACATTACACGTAGAAACAGGACATTACATGTATAAACAGGAAATTGCATGTATAAACAAGTTGTGTCTTTGTATATAATGATAAATTATTGTCCTTGGATAACATAGCATTATTTTATTTCAACCGCCAATGATTCATCAATGCTCGACGTGCACATGGGACCTCCGACTTTATGTATGCCTCTGATATGTCTAAATACTCGAAATATGTTGATAGTTCACTTCAAATACATTCCATGAATAGTTTCATAAGCTTGACGACACAATTCCTTCAGAATGAGACGAGTTCTCACACGAATAATTGTTCGCTGTGATTCGGGAATTCGCATCAGGGAACAGATTATCAATAATCTATGATTTATTAGTTCAGCGTGGAACATGTTGATGATTGTGTTTGATGTAACAGAAGCGGATTGTATTCGTGACACATATTGATAGAGTTCATGTGTGTTTGCATATCTGCAAGGAAATCACTAATCGAATAAAGAAATCGATTTCCACATCATTGGATCCGGACATATTCGATCATAAGAAATTTTTCGGCTGCGTTCGAATATAAAAGGAATGTACAGTGCGGTCATGTTATAGAACATTTAACAAATTTCATTCATTCTTCATCTTCTCTCTATCATTTTTGTTCGTCATTCTTTTCCTATTTATCTTCTGCGTGTAAATGTTGTTCGTCCATCACAAGTGATGACTATTTGTTGCGTTTACTTCATGAAATTTAGTCAGAATAATACCCTTGAGTATGAGTTCGTAGATGTTTCTGATAAGTCTGATGTAGAGATGGCTGATAAGTCTGATGTAGAGATGGCTGATAAGTCTGATGTAGAGATGACTGATAAGTCTGATGTAGAGATGGCTGATAAGCCCGATGTAGAGGTGGTTCATAAACCCTATGTAGAGGTGGTTGATAAAACATATGTAGAGGTGATTGATAAGCCCTATAGAGAGGTGGTTGATAAGCCCGATGTAGAGGTGATTGATAAGCCCTATGTAGAGGTGATTGATAAGCCCATGTAGAGGTGATTGATAAGCCCGATGTAGAGGTGATTGATAAGCCCATGTAGAGGTGATTGATAAGCCCTATGTATAGGTGATTGATAAGCCCTATGTAGAGGTGATTGATAAGCCCATGTAGAGGTGATTGATACGCCCATGTAGAGGTGATTGATACGCCCATGTAGAGGTGATTGATAAGCCCGATGTAGAGGTGATTGATAAGCCCATGTAGAGGTGGTTGATAAGCCCGATGATGTCAGTAGAGATCTTTGAACAGGTCTATCACGGTATGCTCAACTGTAGATCAGTGTTGGGCAAAATATGGCCCGCTGGCTAATCGAAAAATATTATTATAATTTTAGAAACAGCACAAATGTGAAATTATTGACATCATCGACTTCAATTGAATTCCGCACACACCGGAAATATACAATAAAACAAGTCTGAAACTCTTGTCATTATCATCTGCAATAGACAGATACACTCACCAGAGATATGCAACTAAACAAGTCAGAAAATAATATTATCATCACCTGCGATGGACGGCCACACCAGATATATGCAACAGCGCAAGTCTGAAACGTCATCATCGCCTACGATGGGCGGCCGTACACATCAAAGAGATGCAAAAACACACGCCAGAAACGGTTGTCATAATCTCCACACACGTCAGAGATATGCAAAAACATAAGGCTGAAACAGCTATCATAATCTCCACACACGTCAGAGATATGCAAAAACACAAGGCTGAAACAGCTATCATAATCTCCACACACGTCAGAGATATGCAAAAAACACAAGGCTGAAACAGCTATCATAATCTCCACACACGCCAGAGATATGCAATAACACAAGGCTGACACAGCTATCATAATCTCCACACACGCCAGAGATATGCAAAAACACAAGGCTGAAACAGCTATCATAATCTCCACACACGTCAGAGATATGCAAAAACACAAGGCTGAAACAGCTATCATAATCTCCACACACGTCAGAGATATGCAAAAACACAAGGCTGAAACAGCTATCACAATCTCCGCACACGTCAGAGATATGCAAAAACACAAGGCTGAAACAGCTATCACAATCTCCGCACACGTCAGAGATATGCAAAAACACAAGGCTGAAACAGCTATCATAATCTCCACACACGTCAGAGATATGCAAAAACACAAGGCTGAAACAGCTATCATAATCTCCACACACGTCAGAGATATGCAAAAACACAAGGCTGAAACAGCTATCACAATCTCCACACACGTCAGAGATATGCAAAAACACAAGGCTGAAACAGCTATCATAATCTCCACACACGTCAGAGATATGCAAAAACACAAGGCTGAAACAGCTATCATAATCTCCACACACGTCAGAGATATGCAAAAACACAAGGCTGAAACAGCTATCACAATCTCCGCACACGCCAGAGATATGCAAAAAAAAAAGGCTGAAACAGCTATCATAATCTCCACACACGTCAGAGATAGCAACAACATTTTCTTCTTTCCTTTCCGTTTATTACATTTTTAATGCCTTGCAGCGTCATTGTTAGAAGAGTTCTCTGCAGGTGGCTTTTTGTGCCTTGCAGCGTCATGATAAGAAAAGTTCTCTGGAGTTTTTTTATGCAACAACATAAGTATGAAACTGTTGTCATCATCGCCACACACACCACATATATGCAACAACATAAGTATGAAACTGTTGTCATCATCGCTTGCGATTGACGACTATTATATGCGATGTCCCTACAGCTGAGAAAGTACTTTTTGCAGCTTCTAAAGGCACTTATCAGTGATTAGAACTAGAAAAAAGACGCGTATTTGCCCAATAGCACGAAAAAAACAGCCAACGAAATTTAAGACCCCACATCTGCTTTAAAAGGTGTTTACTCTGCGCCTATCTGTCTCATTCAGTGTCTCCCTACGTGGGGCGCACGCCCTACAGGAGGGCTATTTGATTGTTAAGGGGGGCAATATGAACACAAAAATTTTGGGTAATAATTCAATTTTTGAGTATTAAAAAAATATGAATATGTTACATAGGTGTGAAGTTTGGGCATCAGAAGTTTATAACGATTTAGATGGGGCATGATAAAAAAATAATATGTATATGTTACATAGGTGTGAAGTGGGGCAACAGAAGTTTAGAAAGAATTAGATGGGGCATGGTAAAAAAAATATGTATGTCTTACATAGGTGTGAAGTTGGGGCATCAGAAGTTTATAAAGATTTTGATGGGGCATGGTAAAAAAAAAGTTGGGAAGCACTGCTCTAGACAGTGTCCAATTTTGAGAATGTATTCTTTTCTTTTTGCAAGATCATGCGCCTTTATTGACCGTAGAGCGCGATGTAGCTCGGTTTCGAGCAGAGTCTTCACATGTAGCATGGTTTATGTCAGAGGTTTTCGTTAATCTCTTTAGTAAGTCGTTGCGGAGCTTTTTTTATATGACGAATAATTTAAAGACAGTTGTCCATTCTGCCACTCTGTGGTGTCTACATATACCAGGAGCTCGTAAAGTGGCTTCAGCACAACCCCCTTACTCATTTATTGGTGCCTTATGGGGGTGTAAAGGGTACCGCATTGCTATCGGCTGACGCATGGTTAGCAGGTAACCAAGGTCCTAAAATGTATCTCCCCGTGGTGCATTCTGGAAATAGAAAGACAGGCGCTAGAAATGCACAGGTAAAATCCCAGATCTCCGACGTGTTTCGCAAAACAGAACCTCATCTAGGAATGTGTGTCAACCCTGAGTCTAATTCAGCTGTTGCCGTTACCCAAGACAGCTAATACAGACTTAGGAACTATATCTAGGACTTAGGGACACAAAGAGAGGTAATGGAATGGTCTTCCTACACGAGGAACAGCTCGCTCGCTGCGAAACGCCTCGTTGGAGAAATGACAAACAACGGGTGGCCCAAGCAAAGTATCAGCTCGTCTCGTAACATCTACCCCCTTGTGAGTAAAAGACGCCGCCATTAGACATTGGACCACGCAAACGATTAGGTCTCCTGGGTATAAAGGAAAGCTCGGAGAAACCTTCCCATTGCATATAGGAAACAAGAACTAATAGCGCGTAATTTCTAGGGTTCGAAAGAAGAAAAAGATGAATTTGTGCCTTCGTTTTTCCCCAAAAGAAATTTCAGCCTAAATTATAAATATTTCAAAATAGTGTTACATCATTAAAATACTATAGACTATATTTTTGTATATTTTTATAGTACTATACATAGTATAATTGGACATCCCTTGAAAACTTCAATTCAACGATACATCAACCAAGTCTGTACGTCCATCCTGGAAAACGTTATGAATTGTTTCGAATGAATTTGACATCAAAATAATTTACATGAAACATGGAAGACCAAGGCCCTAGTAGGAAATTATAAATTAAACATCGTATATAGTCGATACGAATCTCGACAGGAAGAAAATATACAATTTCTAAATTTCCTTTAATTGCTGCTACAACGTACACTTTTTATTTTCGAACGGGCTAACATGGTATATTTCTGGTAGCTAGAAGACATGATTGATAACAGCCTCTATAGATAAGAAGTGCACACTATTTTGAAAAAGCAACAGCCATTGAGTTTGCCTCAAGCTGAACGCATCTCAACTTCCAAATTGCGCATTTGGCAAATGATATCGAACTCAAACACCAGGCTACTCAAAAATAGGGGAAATGAGATAGCAGACAGCTAGAAAAAACTAAAAGTAACTGCCAGCAGCAACACATCACGGATTCAATAGAGTTTAGTGAAATTAAGTTCATCATCAAAAGCTCGATTTCCACAGAATGGAACAACTTACGCATGCAGCTTGAAAAAAAAAACAACGATGATATCCAGAGGTTTGGAAGAAAGGGACAATCATTTTTAGATTGAGAATAGGCCACAAAAGATTTTATTTTTTTTAAACATGTACATGAAGTTTGGAGTTGATGACACCGAAATATGCCCCTGTGAAAATCTCCAGAAAACACAGATCATACTTTGCAAAACTGTCCACTGTACCACACCATAAGAAGAAAGCTATGGCCACCTGAACCTACTTTGACGGACGCACTTTACAGCCCTGCCTTAGGGCTGGTGACCATAGTATAATTCATTGAAAAAATCCATGTCTGCGGCCTCTGACATCGAATAGAGACCGAGGAAAATGACGAACTCAAACAGAAGGAAAAACAAAAGACAACAGTACAGCGAATCTTACTTGGAGACGAACATGGTTATAATAGGGAGGAAAGAATAGGAGAGATAGCGAATAGATAGTGAAGGAAGCAAAGATGGAGCAGCATAGCAGGAAAGAAGAGGGTACCGGTATAAGATAGTGGTAAGTGAGGAGGGGAAAGTACACAGCACGATTGTATGCTAAAACTCATTGCCTGTGGCCAATTTTGAGGTACGTATCTTAATTTATCCTTATTTATCTTATTTTACTTGCTATCACACCTTATCTGTTTTCACTCCTCACCTTCTTCTGTGTACTTCCCCCTCCTCACTTACCATTATCTTCTTTCCATACACTCTTCTTCCCTGCTTGCTGCTCCATCTTTGCTTCATCCGCTATCTATTCGCTATCACCCCTTTTCTTTCCTCCCATGTTTGTCTCCATGTAAGATTCGTTGTACTGTTGTCTTTTGTTTGCCTTTTTTGATGAAGACTTTTTAGTCGAAACGTAGTCTGTCTCTGTATCCCGTAGTCAGATTGCTTTATGTTTCATTTTTGTAACACTTCTCCTTATTTTTGTTCATCTTGATATTTGCCCTGTGTTACTCCAGGCACTCACTTCTCTTTTAGGGTTGTTACCCTATTCTGAAACATTTATCCCTGAAACAGAAGGAAACTCGCCGCGACAATTCCAAGGAGGAATTATTCTTTTGAATCATTGTGGAAGATAGGTACCACTACTAAAACAGTTGATGAGGTTTCATTAGACATTAATTTAAAGCACATATTCAACCATGTCAGATGATGGCTGTTACTGAGTCTCAAGGACTAAACAGAAACTGTATGCTTCCCATAAATGACTGGCCATTTGCAGTATCTATGACAAGTCGTCCTTCCTTCGATCATGCTAACAACGTCGTTCCCACGATCTCAGAACGAAACATTAGCGGAAATGATCCCCTTAGCGGAAGTGGATGCTAGTGCATTTGGCACCAACAATAGTATTCTTCAATTTCTTCTGGATCCATATTTAATACCTTAAATAGAGTTCTCTTATTGAAACGTGGAAGAAATATATTATCTATGAATACATTAAATATTGTTAGTTTCCATGTTTTACCTTCAAGAAAACGAAACATTTACTTAACGTCCTTGGTCTAGCAATTGTTATTAATCTTATGACTTATTATTGTTATCACTGTTATAATTAATAAGACTGTAATTATTATTGTTATTATGACAATTTTTTTGCTATAAATATTACTATTATTGTAAATATTATTATTGATAGCGCTATTTTTAATGCTAATATTAGTATTCATTATATTAATATTATTATTATTTTTTTAATTACTATTAATGTTATTATTTTTTACTATTGTTGCTATTATAACAATTATTATTATTAATAACATTATTATAATTATTGCAATTATATTATTGATATTATTATGGTTACTGTTATTATTGTTATTATTATTACTGGTGTTGCTATCTTTATTATTGTGGTTATTATTATTAGTTTTATCTTTTATGTTATTATTATTGTTAGATTTGTTGCTATTATTACTGTTATCATTATCATTATAATAATTAGTTGTGATATTATTATTATTTTTATACTTAGAATCACATATTGTATTTTTATTTAAAAAATTGGCAACAAAGAAAATGATTATAATTTTGAGAATTCCGTGTTTCGACAGAGTGGGAATTGATTTGTGCAATGGTTCCTTCCATCAGAGTTATAAATGCTGCAATCTGTTTTTTCATCTTTTACAATTTCAAAGGTCAGTAATAACACAACTGATATGGTATGATAACACAGCTGAGATTGTATGATACCACAGCTGAGATTGTATGATAACACAGCTGAGATTGTATGATAACGCAGCTGAGATTTTATGATAATACAGCTAGATTGTATGATAACACAGCTGAAATTATGTGACAACACAGCTGAGATTGTATGATCACACAGCTGAGACTGAAAACACAGATTAATTTTTTTGATAGCACAGCTGAGTTTGTATAACAACACCGCTGAGATTGTATGACAACACAGCTTTGATTGTATGACAACACAGCTTTGATTATATGACAACACAGCTGAGTTTGTATGATAACACATCTGTGACTGTATGCATGATACACTATTTATCTTTTGTCAACACTTATTTTCTCTGTGTTACATTTGTATTGTGTAATAATCGTTTTGAGTAGTTTTAATTTGGTGTTTAAATCTAAATTTTTGTTTCTGAACATTTTTGAATGCTCATTACTTCGGTGATTTCTATATTTATCTTCATGTTAAAGGCTTGACATGTCTGATTTAATCTGTCTATTTGCCTTTGTAGTTGCTCTTCTGGTGATGCTACTAGTGTTTGGACGCCAGAAAATAGCAATTCGTTTAAGTTATCCTTAAGATTGTTTTCTTCCATTGTCTTTACTACTTTGAAGATGTGATCTATGTATATTATGAACAATAGGGGAGATAGTACACATCCCTGTCTAACTCCCGAGTGAATTTGGAAATTATCGGATGTACCTGTACTCGTTCTTATGGCGCATTGACTATTGGCGTATATGCTATGATATAGGCTTATTGGATGTTGGAGAACTCCATGTGTCTGTAGTGTTATCCATAGTTGTGCTATATCCCCTCTGTCAATTGCTTTCTCTTGGTCCAGGAAAGCCAAATATAAGTCATGGTTATGTTCTGCCACTCTTTCTGAAAGTTGTTTGAGGGCGAAGATTGCATCTGTACAGTTTTATTTTTCCGAAGCCGAATTGTTTGTTTGTTTAGCTGTGATCCTATATATGCGCCCATCCTTCTCTCTAGTATCTTGCTAAAGATATTTCCTGTGGGGCTTAAGAGTGATATGGTTACGCATGTGGTTGCGTCTGTGGGTCTCACCAATGGCCTACAAGACATACCACTCATGCAACAGAAAACCTTAGTGGATGGCATGCAATTATATTGAGGTTATCTTCTTATAGAAGCTTCATGGCATGTCATCTATACAACTATACTTTTATTTTGTTGTTGAAATGTGTTTCATGTTTACCTGAATATATATATGTATGCACCCTCTGTGGTTGGGAGGGAGCCAAAGATGTACTGTGCAGCACTATGAAGGAGGAAACTGACATCACTGTTTTTCCTATGGCTGAGGCCCATCTTAGTGGCACAGTGACTCAGGACGTGACAATACTTTTGACTTGAACATTTGGTTGCATACCTGGAGCAAAAAAGAAGTTCGGCATAACCAGTAGTCAATTGGTGGTGGGGAATGAGCACAGTGAACTCTATCTTAGCTACAGTGGCTAGGAGCCGTGCATAGGTTGAAACCTACATTTCTGGAGGTGTGATAGTTATTCTCTGGCTCTGTCTCGGGGTGGGCCGAAAATCCACAGACTTCCCAGCAATATAATGCCATTTAATGGCATTAGGTCAAAGGGCATAAGCACATGGACCACTGGATCAGCAACCAACCAACCAACCAACCAACCAACCAAGAGTGATATGCCACTATATCTTAAGAACAATCTCCATTTGACTACGAGTAATTGTGTTCTCACTTACGGTTTGCTAATCGTGCCTCAGAATTTCATCAAGAAATTCACACGCGATCTCTAACTTACATATACAGATATCGACATCTTCACTAGAGCAATGTAATGTATCAGGTTTGTGAATCCATGCTGAAGCCAGACCATACTGAAGTCATACCATGCTGAAGCTATTCCATGATGAAGGCATAGCATACTGAAGTCATATCATGCTGAAGCTATTCCATGATGAAGCCAGACCATACTGAAGTCATATCATGCTGAAGCTATTCCATGCTGAAGCCAGACCATACTGAAGTCATATCATGCTGAAGACAGCCAAGCTGAGACGAGCACGAGAGGGAATAGGCATGACAAACATAATCAAAACAGTTTGATTAATCAAAAGCTTATTGGTGGAAACGATTGTCTGATGAAAAGAGTACACTTTTGAAAAACTCAAAGTTTCTACTAATGGTTCGACATTGAAATCACCTCCAGGTAATTAGTAATTTAGTAATTAGTAATTAGAATCGCTCAATGTGGCACAACAACTCCAGCTAAGGTGCGTGCTCACATCGCCGAGAAGCAGCAATTTCAAGTATTGCCGAGAAAACCTGCTGTTCTCAACAACAACAAATAAAATAAAATATGTTAAATCCTGACGAGACGTGTCCCAAATTTGGTAAATCATTATATGTCAGAATTGAACTTGGACGTCATCTCCGTACACACCAGAGAGATGCAATAAAACAATGCCGAATATGTTGCCTTTATCACCACCAATGAACGGCTAGAAAATTATATTGCTAAAATAAATACAAATTTTTAAATTATTTTACAACTGATTTCAAAATAACTTTATTTAGTTGTCGATTTTCATTCTTCACATATCTAAAAGAAATGGGTTTGAATCCATATTCACTGTTTTAGGCGCACTAGCTGACTTCGAAGCAAACGGATGTGACGTTGGTTGGACGGAGTTCGAGTTATTCTGTTATAAACTGAATTTTGGAGAACTGACTTATGACAGTTCTAAGATTTACTGCCAGAACGTGGGTTCTTCTATTTCCAGTGTGTGGAGTCCAGAGGAAAAGAATTTCATTATATCATTGTGGCAGGTAGGTTGTGTTTAAGTGTTGTTACTGTGAGGGGTATAGTCTGAGCACACCAACGTACACTGACAAGTAGCTTCTATGCCCCTTCACTGTCGAATACGGTGCACAGAGTAGAAACATGTGTTCTCGAGTTTGAGAGATGTATTGCTGCTGTGTGTAATTTTTAAATTCTTCCATGTTATTGAAACTCAGTCATACCATCTTTGATGAATTGTTCTACGATGGGTTGCTCTGGTACCATCTTTGATGAGTTGTTCTGCGATGAGTTCCTCTGGTACCATCTTTGATGAATTGTTCTGTGATGAGTTGCTCTTGGTAGTTCTTGCAGTTTTTCGCCATCTGGTGCCCATTTTAATGCTTGCATAAGTCCACGCAGAGCTGTAGACACGCCCTTTATTATGGAAGCGGCAGGAGGGGTTACCAAATAAAAGGGCATTCACACATGTCCGTGTGTATTTCCCCCTTTTTAATGAGAAAGTGACAACCTTTTTGCCGAAAAAAAAATCGGCTTCTTGTTTGGAACGAGTACCTCACCAACACCCATCCCCCCTCATCCTCATATGTACGAGACGTTTGGAGTAGGTACCTATATGAGCCCTGTGGACAATCTAATATATTAACACAACTGTCCAATGTACAATACCACAAGAAGAAAACTATGGTTATCTCAAACAGCTTTGGCGTACAAGCTCTACGACACTTTCATTTGTTAGTGACCACACTGCTGCTCATTTACGAAATCCATGTAAACTTCTGACTTCGAATGGAAAACGAATACGAAGAGTGCACAATTCGGAATGTCTGCAGAGGGTCCGTACAGAGCAAGAAAGCATGCTCTTGGTGTAAGCTAATAAACTCGAGACAACGAAAAACTGTCGGCATGACAAGAACAGTGTACATGATCGTTAATGAGCTCTATGTTTTCTTACAATAACTCATGCAGATAAGAGCAATTGTTGCAGTGAGCCACATGCATGCAGAAACTGGCACTTGAACGAGATGTTTAAGTTGTGAAATGAAATATCGTCTGAGAGCACAAAATCTCACGACAATTATACCGAGATTTTCCGATACCAAAACTAGGCTCTAAAATCAGAAAGAGGTCAGTACTTTCGAGAACAGTGAGCATAGTATCATCTTCTTGCATAAAACGAGCTGGCAGGAGGCTGTATATCTCTTTCGAAATAGACCTAGTTGACCGAAGTACAATACCACAGTCTGCCATTTACATTCCAAAAACTTATATCCAGTTTATATTTGTTCTGTAAATGTAAAAAGAACACTGTGTGGTAAATCGTCATGGCATAGATTTGATACAATCTCCAAACCTTTAAAAAGAATTAAACGTTGTCGAGACATGGGACGCCCACCGAAACCAAGGACAAATCGAAACCAGATGTGTTAGGTCGTATGACTCTAATGAATCTGTAGTAGCAATATATTTATGCTCTCCATTCAAATCACATGAGAAATCTTGCTGGATAACCGAGGACTAAGGCATACACAGTAGGGGTTAAATACTTCTAGACCTTGTATATTTATTATTATTATTCTGCGTCCGTTGTCACACTCCTGCATAATATCAGGATATATTCAAGAGGAGAACATGTGCTACGACATGATTTACAATATGGCTGCGATATCTGCGTCTTCTGCTTGATACATGGGAATAATATATCGCTTTGAATCCAGTGGAATGGGACATCCAACTCCTAACCCCAACACCTTCTTAATCGACATGCATGGCAGGTAAGTGTAAGTATTCTTTACTCGCATTTCAAGCTCCGGCACCACACGGGGACGTTGCTTACATCACATGGGTACGAACATTGTCAGGCCGGTGCTCATATTGTTGCCCTAGTTTGAAGCCCATTGATGGGAACTTTGAAAGTTTACCACAAAGGGATACGTAATTATACAGATGAAATATTGTGTTGCTTTCAAATAGGAACCCTCCAAAGACCGATGTGTCGGGCCATTGACGTCAATAAAACGAAAACACAACGCATTTTCATTCTCTGGACTACCTCCTGTTGAAAATCTAGTATGACCGGTGTCCTGCTACAAGAGACATCCAACGGGAGCTTGAGAATGAACGCTGAAGAAGACGAGAGGAGGACCTCATATTTGCATGTGATTAACTGAGAGTTCGCTGTTGTATATGATGGGTATGATAGAGCAATAGTGACACCTTCAGACATTTCACCTGCCGAGTGTG
>CM067315.1:27252622-27392622 GCA_034231615.1 Meghimatium bilineatum
TGATTGCACTGATTTCTTCATCTGCTTCATTGATCAATCTCCTGCTGGTCCGGAGAAAGCAATGCTGGTTTAAAGTTCCATCGTGGTTTAAAGTTCCATCGTGGTTTAAAGTTCCATCGTGGTTTAAAGTTCCATCGTGGTTTAAAGTTTCACACCGATATATATATATATATATATACCTTCCGACCCGTAGCATCTGGGACCGAATGCACCGTAAAATTGGACATATATATGGTAATTTGATTACAATTACATCACCTACTGTCCCTTTTCGACCTGTCAATATAATTTTTTTTTAGACTCCACATGGTCCCTCTTTGATGACATGCCTGGAATACCCAAAGCTGCTTCAGGCAAATGCGTTGCTCTACGAAACAGTGGAAGTGTAGCTTTTTTAGAATGTGGGATGACTGCTGAGGCTTATGTCTGTAAGAAAGGTAAGTCATGCAGATGTCTGATCCCTTTATATGAGTATAGTTATACCTAATTTATATTTACATTTATAATTATAATTATAGTATATTATTATTATTATAGATATAGTTATGATTATATTTATGATTATAGTTATAGTTAGGATTATAGTTATACTTATGATTATAGGTATAGTTATTATTATAAATTGTCATTATTGCCCTCCGAGCACACTGATATATTTTCACTTTCCTATCAGGTAGCGAATGGTATGCATGCGGATGGTTGTTTGTGGTTCGCTGATTGAACATTCACTTCATTATATCCTGCAGTCGTGCAGTTCAACTACTACCACATTTACTACATCATTTTTTTGTTTATAAAAAATCCCTTCCATTTTCGTGTACAATCCCCTTCATTTTCGTGTACAATCTCCTCCATTTTCATATACAATCCCCTCCATTTTCATATACAATCCCTCCATTTTCATATATAATCCCCTCCATTTTCATATACAATCCCCTCCATTTTCATATACAATCCCCTCCATTTTCATATACAATCCCCTCCATTTTCATATACAATCCCTCCATTTTCATATATAATCCCCTCCATTTTCATATATAATCCCATCCATTTCATGAAGAAGTTAATGACATTTTTACTGAAAATATTTAAGGAGAAAAAGGGGGAAGTGTTTTACTCACCTTTAGGCTACATTCCTAGTTCTAGAAGTCATGTTTTGATTTCCTAAGAGAGGGTTGGGTGGAGGTCAACATCCCAACCCCTTCGCCCTTATTTACAGGCTTGTCAAAAGCAATGTTTGCATCCAGCATGCTTTCTTTAGGCTGTTTCAACAGATTGCTTGTATTAATTGTAAACTTCTCGTCAAGCGAGGTTTTAGAGAACGACCACAATAAAACAAGTCTTACATGGAGACAAATAGGGTTATAATGAGGACAATAGCAGATAGGTAATGAGGGAAGAAAAGATGTGGAAGCATGACAGGTGAGAAAAACGTATGGGGAGAAGTTAGTAGTACGTAGGGAGGAGAAAGTAGACTGAAGAATGTGAGATGAACAAAGGAAAAGATATGGTAGCAAGTAAATTACATTAAAATAAAATAAAAATACTCACCTCAAAAGTGGCAACAGAGAATTAATGCTACAGACAAGCAATCATGATGTAAGGGAAGAGCAAAATGAGATGATACGAGGGATCAGGTGGGAGAGAGAAAAAGAGGCAAAAAACGGCAGGAACAGAAAAGAAAATGAGCAAACAGAAGGAAGAGAATATGAGCAGATAATTGGGATATATGAGAATAAAATGGTAGTAAAATAACTTAACTGATGCAGCGACTAGTCTATGGTCCTCCCATGTGAATGAGCACACGCATAATGGCAATAAAGTAAAGAATGGACAGTGAAAGTCAAATTCTTATCAAGGGTCATGATAGCACGTCTGTAACCTGATGTACATTGGTGAGACGGGTAGATTCCTAGCCACTAGGTTTGCCGAACACTTACGGGATATCCGTAACTGTGGATCTTCTCCGGTGGCCCTCCACTTCAACAGCAATTCTCACCGGGGGGCACAGGACATTCAGGTCATTGGCCTGGTCTCTTGCCACTCTGGTGACCGGCAACGTTTCTCATTAGAGAACCGCCTTATTCTCAACCTTGGCACTCTTAAGCCCCATGGCATCAATGACCAGTTATACTTTCAATAATCTCAACCCCCCCCCCTTTTGCCCCCCCCCCCCTGCTCTGCCTCCCTGCTGCTCCTTTAATCTTTACCTTACCATTATTTCGTCTTGCTCATCTCCTTGATACTGTTGCTCTCTATTGTGGTGGCTCGGCCGGGGCCCCCACCCAGGGTTTGGGGCTACGGTGACATGTCACGTTGCGATTGGTGTGTTGGTGGGTGGTTACGCCATGGGACTGGGACCGGTGCAGCTTCATCCGGGGTGGGTCTGTTGCGGTTTGGTACGTCGGTTTGATGGTTGATCTGTATCCCCTCGCTACCCCACTCTACTCTCTCTCTACGGGTTGTTTCACCCATGCTTCATCCTCCTCTTCTCCTTTAGATTCTTTGTCATACTCTGTCTACTTTCTCTATTTCCATTGCTTAGGGCTATGTCCGCTCTTTCTCTTGTGCCATTCTCTGTGGCCCGTGGGCGACACCACGTACCTATTATCATATTTCTTCTGGCCACTTTCTTATCAATTGGGGCGGCTACCCATACAGTTACGTAGCATGTGGTATGTGGTGACTGTTTGATGACTGACAATTTTTTTTTTTTTTTTTTTTTTTTAAATAAATAGACTTTGCAGCGCCAACAGGCTTCCTGCTTCACACGACTTGGATGGCTCGGATGCAGTGGTTCCCCCATATATATTTATGTAGCCAGCGTGCATTACGGGCAACGCCCCCAAACGGGTTGCAACGTACGGTTGGTATCACACAGATGCGAACCTCGTTTCATCGGACACTTCGCTCCCCACGGTGCATGCCCCAAACCAAGGGATCGTGTATCGTGGCCAGAGTCTCTGTCCTTTGATCGTTGTTCCCATAGATGAGCTAGTGTACAGTGCTAGCAATACCCACATAGGGGTTGCGACGTGCGGCTAACTCATCCCTTTATCATCTTCGGTTTATGCGACCGGTCTCATTTCCCAACACCTGGCCTACAAGGTACTTGTCGTTGTGGTTGTGACCTTGGTCCATCTTCCGTCACATTTTGTTGGAACCTCTGCTACACCGACCTCCTTTTACTGCGACACTGTGGACAGATGACCCTTACTTTGTCACATACGACGCTACGACCCTCCACTTCCTCACATGATTTGGCTGTAACTCCGGGTCTGCCTCCTCCCGCTATGGTCTTCTTTTCCTGTCTCCTTATTCCCTATCTTCTCTGGTGCCCTTATCTCCGGCACCCTCTTCCTATGTCTCGCTATATCAGCCTGATACCATCTCACGACGTGCTTCCCCGTGATAGTCCCATACCCGCCCTTGTTGTACCCTCCCTGTGTCCTCTGGGCTCCCTCCCACCCGCACTTCACTTTCTTGCGTGACGTATCTCCGTCTAGGGGATTTCGTCGATCCACCACGACCCTTTTTTTTTATATTTTTTTTTTTACCTCTGCATTTGTCTTATACTCTGTCTTCTTTCTCTATGGCTATTTACCTATTTACTTACGCCCCTTTACTCTCATCAGTTGGTATGCACTGTGACCATACCAGGATATTGTCTTTTCTATTGTTCCCGTTTCGCGGGTGTGTTTTCTTTTCACTTCAGCGCCTCGGGTACCGTCTATTACTGTGGCATGTCTTTATTTTTCTAACCTGTACAAATACGTGCTATCATGACCCTTGATAAGAATTTGACTTTCACTGTCCATTCTTTACTTTATTGCCATTATGCGTGTGCTCATTCACATGGGAGGACCATAGACTAGTCGCTGCATCAGTTAAGTTATTTTACTACCATTTTATTCTCATATATCCCAATTATCTGCTCATATTCTCTTCCTTCTGTTTGCTCATTTTCTTTTCTGTTCCTGCCGTTTTTGGCCTCTTTTTCTCTCTCCCACCTGATCCCTCGTATCATCTCATTTTGCTCTTCCCTTACATCATGATTGCTTGTCTGTAGCATTAATTCTCTGTTGCCACTTTTGAGGTGAGTATTTTTATTTTATTTTAATGTAATTTACTTGCTACCATATCTTTTCCTTTGTTCATCTCACATTCTTCAGTCTACTTTCTCCTCCCTACGTACTACTAACTTCTCCCCATACGTTTTTCTCACCTGTCATGCTTCCACATCTTTTCTTCCCTCATTACCTATCTGCTATTGTCCTCATTATAACCCTATTTGTCTCCATGTAAGACTTGTTTTATTGTGGTCGTTTGTTTGTCCTGATGAAGGCTTTATAGTCGAAACGTCGTCTGTCTCTGTATCTCGTTGTTAAGTTGTTTTATGTTTCATTTTGGTAACACACCTACCTATTTTTGTATTTCTTGACATTTTGCCTTGTGTTACCCCAGCCACCTACTTCCTGTTTAGGGTTGTTACCCTACACTGGTTGATTTATCCCGAGGTTTTAGAGACTAGTATATCTGCTCTCTAATTATATCCAACGGCGTCCCGCACAGTAGATCCATGTGATATCTCGTGCCGTACAGTAGATTCACGGGATATCTCGCCCCATGCAGCAAATCCACGCGATATCTCGTCCCGTACAGTAGATCCACGTTATACCTCGTCCCGTACACTAGATCCAAGTTATATCTCGTCCCGTACAGCAGATCCATGTTATATCTCGCGCCGTACAATTGATCCATGTGAGATCTCGTCCCGTACAGTAGATCCACGTTATACCTCTTCCCGTACACTAGATCCAAGTTATATCTCGTCCCGTACAACAGATCCATGTTATATCTCGCCCCGTACAATATATCCACGTGATATCTCGTCCCGTACAGTAGATCCATGTGATATCTCGTCCCGTACAGTAGATCCACGTGATATCTTGTCCCGTAAAGTAGATCCACGTGATATCTGTCCCGTACAACAGATCCATGTGGTATCTCGTCCCGTAGAGTAGATTACTTCATAATTCGTCCCGTACAGTACATCCATGTGATTTCTAGTTCCGTATAGCAGATCCATGTGATATCTCGTTCCATAAAGTAGATCCATGTGATGTATCGTTCTGTACAGTAGATCCATGTGATATCTTGTCCCGTACAGTAGATTCACGTGGTATCTGGAAGTCTTGAAGTATATATCGTAGCTGCCGCCCACTCCTATCGACATATCCCGTTTTATTTTCTCTTCTTGAACATTAGCTGAAATTATTACTCAGTGACTGCCTTAGTAATTCTTCTCTGAGAACCATATGAGCATTGCAGTAACCGTCCTTACTTGCATCCTTATACTCAACCAATCAATCTATCTATACGCTGTATCCCTTGTTTGCCTTGCGACGTAAAGGGTAGAAGAGTTTTCTGGAGTGGTCCTTCTTGTGTGCTGTTTGTAAGCTTGTTCCTGTGGCTTCTTTGATTTCTGTGATCCATCTTTTACATGGTCTGCCTCTGACTTTATAGCCGTGATGTATGTGCCTCATACTCAATGTGTGTTATAATTTCATGTTATTCTTTCATTATGAATTCATTCCTTGTATTCATGTCGCTTATCTTATCCATAAAATGATGTATTTTTACCCAGCACTACCAAGAGTGTTTATAACGTCAAGGTTTGTCAATACTACAAGTCCAAACACAGTCAACAAACCAGAGCATATGCAGTTGTTTGAGAGAATAATACCCCCATCACTGACCTCGCTTCCAGATAATAATTTCTTGCTGGCACAGGATGTTGTTGGAACTGAAATAGCATGCGCATTCAAGTGTTTCAGGTAAGGTGCTACAGGTGCCTGGTTTAGTTGAAGAGGTTCGGCTGAACACACAGAATGTATTATATTATTACGATTATTGTAATAGTATCATTATTATAGTTGTGTCACTATTTAAATTTATTGGAGAAACTGAAATAGCACGTGGATAATTGTGTGTGCATCATTGAAACCTTACAGTAAAATTATGGATCATGTCGCCAACATGGTTGTTTGTCCGTCGAGTCGGCGATAATCATTTGAGTTCAGTTGGAATGATGATGATTGCAGTATGTCCAACTTTGATTAAGAAGTCCTATACTTGTTTGGAAATTTGTTCACACACTGAACTTGTGTTTCAGGATTTTGTGAGGCATTGAGCAGCCCTGCCTTACTTCTAGCTCGTTTTTGTTGCGTAACATTGTTCTGCTGCTCTCTACAGTAGCTGCATGACTCCTGTAATGTCTGTCGAATTTGTCTTTCGTAAGACTCTCCCGTGAATGCGCGTTTATGTTGAAATGAGTCAGTGATGTCTTAATCCTGTCTTTAAAACACTCCTTTATACTTCTTCGGGAGTATGTCCTAAATTCTCCATATAGCAGACTGTTTGGCAGACGAAGACCTGTCATTGTAACCGTCAACATTACTATGGTAACCATCACTTTCTCAGATTATTCCTGGTACTTCAGTCTAGAAAAGGCAATAATGGGATTGATTATGCACTAAATATGGTAGGCCACAAAGAAGCTGGAAGTAAGATATCAAAGGCAACCCGAATGTGAACTCACAGAAGCAAGTAGATTGGCTAAATATCGGCAAACGTTTCAAATGACTGTGATGACTGCTCTATTCTGTCCAGGATATGCTACCTGATGAAGATGCCATCGGAAGGAAAGGAACAGAAGTACGTGCTTTACAAAACATACATTTTAGCTCATTTTTTGGGTTGAAATTTACCTCTTTTTACAATATTTTGCTGCAACTTTGCTATAGTTTATCTTTCATTCGATTTTTGTGACAACAACAGAGAGAATCACCAACAACGTCCACCCCCACTCTTTAAATATTTCGTGAGAACCGTTTAGTACACTCTATGTACGATATTTTTGGTCACGTCATTTATGTTATTATATGTAAACGTTTTGACAAGAAGTATATAGGTGAACGGGCGTACGATTGAGTGACCGCTGCTGTCAGCATCTTCATGCCATAAAAGGCAGAGAGCCTACCCCTGTAGCCATTCATTTCATTGGTCGCCCGTGTGTTGCCGGAGCCCGAAAGGGGAGCAAAGAATAGCAACAATGTTTACCTTCCACGCCTGTCGTAAGAGGCCACTAAGGAGGTTATGAGATGGAGTTGGCTGCCCCATCCCATATAGGGTCAGTGACCCAAAGCCATGCTGAAGACGGATGTGTCAGGCCGAAAGGCGCAGATATCGCAGCAATGATGTAAACCATGACACAACACATTCCGTTCTCCGGACTACATCCTACTAATTTGCAGGAGTTTGAGAACGAACGCAGAAGAAGAAGAAACTGTCCTCAGATCCAGCACCACGGATGACAGATCTAGGTACGCTTTTGAAAATCGATTTATTTTTTAATTTCGTACCCTCAAGCCATTTCGACTTAACTCCGAACATTCACTTGTATAAATTTGTATTGGTGTGATCCTTGTATTGCTGTTCAAGTTGTTTTGGGTAATAATCATTTTTTTTATGTTTTCATATCCTGTCCCTTTTCAACAAAACCCGCTTCCATGACTACATATTTACACGTACATCATTGTCACTTTGAACTTTGTATTGTTTACATGTCTGCGTTCTAGTACCTCCGTGATGGTAATATTTTTGTTGTTTGTTTTTGCAGCTTTTTTTTGTTACTGCTTGTTTTGTTCATTCTTGACAAAAAATCTAAATGGCACGATACGTTGAAAATGTCTCATGTATTATTATTTGTAGTTTTTCCTGCTTACACCCCATAGCCCTTTAATGATAGTCATTTGTAATCCAGTGAAATACAAAAACCTGTGTTCTACGTAAGAACTATTGTTTGTTTTAGGAACGCAAAAAAATATTATTTTTTAGAGCTATCCGCGGTAATGTACTTGCTTTCTCTTGGTATGCAATTGAGGACTAGTATATAGTAAATTTGGTAACCTACGGTATTTCGATCTTAACAAACTTCACCCCTATATATCCTTGTGTTGTTTCGAAATGTTTTGATTATTGTGTTTTGTCTCTGTCCCTTTATGTTTTGTATTACCATTTATTGTTTGCCTCGTTTGGGAATTTGTGATTTCAATATTATTGTGATGGGATCGTAAGTAGTGCCGTTTTTTATTGGTCGTTTGCTTTGTGCTATTTTTAATAACTCCAGTTTTGTTGAAACGTAGATTTTTATGTTTCCTTTTCTCTTTGTTTCCAGTGATTTACAAAATGGTTACATCATTTGTTTACAATTTTTTTTCCTGTAAAGAATCTTAAGTAAGACTTCTTCTTCATCTTTCATTATCAAACTATCTGCTGGGTCTCTCTTGTAGCAGGATACATTCTCAAACTATCAGCTTGATCTCTATTGTAGCAGGATACATTCTCAAACTCTCCGCTGAATCTCTCTTGTAGCAGGATACATTCTCAAACTATCCGTTGGATCTCTCTTGTAGCAGGATACATTCTCAAACTATCCGCTGGATCTCTATTGTATCAGGATACATTCTCAAACTATCCGCTGGATCTTTATTGTAGCAGGATACATTATCAAACTATCCGCTGGATCTCTCTTGTAGCAGGATACATTCTCAAACTGTCCGCTGGATCTCTCTTGTAGCAGGACACATTCTCAAACTATCCGCTGAATCTCTCGTGTAGCAGGACACATTCTTGAACTCTCCGCTGAATCTCTCTTGTAGCAGGACACATTCTCAAACTATCCGCTGAATCTCTCGTGTAGCAGGACACATTCTTGAACTCTCCGCTGAATCTCTCGTGTACCAGGACACGTTCTCAAACTCTCCGCTGAACCTCTTTTGTATCAGGGGAATGCTTCTACTTGATTCCCAACAAGATGTAGTCCAGAGAACGAAAATACTATGTGTCGACATTTTATTTCTAACGTGATACAGTGTATGGTATGGAACGTCTTTGCAACTGTTGACATTTGTCAAATTTAGATACATCTGAGTGTAAGGTAAAGGTATGTCCCATGGCAGCAACTTGCCGTTGGGGATGAAGATAACTCTTCATGTACTAAGCCGCATCAACTATTAGGTAGGGTGGCCAGTTTCCTTCCTTGCTGTCTTTACCTCCCCCGCCGAAGACTGATTTATCGGTCCAATGGTGCAAATTAAACGGGGGTACAACGCATTTCCATTCTCTAGACTACATCCTGCTGAAAATCTAGTAGGACCATGGTCCTGCTACAAGGAAGATACAGCAGGAGCTAGAGAATGAACGCTGGAGAAGAAGAAGAATTTACAGCTGAGTCGACTGGAGGAGAGGTCGTGTCAAGCGAGAATTCACAACCCGAATTTTATTTTGCCCGGACGTGGTTTCGAACCTGGCGCTCTGTAACCCAGTGATAGAAAGCAAGCTCACTATCAACTAGACTACCGCGCTGAGAGTACAGATTATACATAGAAATGGAGGTTGCGATTCACATACTTCTTCAACTACAATCTCCGCAATACATTGTCACGTTGTTGTTCGTCCATCGTAGTGAACGATGACCATTCAGCTCAACTGGGATAATGATGATGATGATTTATATTCTCATTCAATATGTACCTCTCACCGTGAGCTACCTTTTTTTTTTTAACTATTGACGCGAGTCCAGTTTGGTTATATTATGACCATCATATATTATGGAGATTGTGGTTCAGGTAATACTGTGACCACGACCTCCGAAATATGAACATTAGTTTTTTCCAGATGTTCTAATGTACAGTTGTACAAAAAACAATTATACGCACTTTCTAGAAAAAACTCTGACATACTTCGACACTTAACCCATTCATGAGTAATGTTTTTTTATTTCTATCTTTACAGTATCACTGGATGTCAGATTTTTCAAGTCATCTGTCAGTCATACACTAATTGTGACTATTTGGATTGCTTGTTATACTCAAAGTTTCCATCATTCACTAATTAACTGAAAGTTAGTACAGTTTATTAATCTAAGGGACATAACTTATAGATTATTGAGATGATGTGAAAGTGACCGAGTTATGGTTACTGAAAAATATCTTTGTCAGCTTTGATTTACTGATTCCGTATATATTTCTTATACGCATGTGGAAGGTCTGAATGTCACACTATTGTCATATCAAACTAATCATTATGAAACAATATACTCTCAATAGATGACGTGCCAATATAGTTAGGTTTCTAGATTCTTGATTATAAACTGGCCTCACAATCACTTGGGGCATTCCCATAAGTGCTCAGCCCTCTGTTTTAGCAGCCATTCGACTCAATGGTGTTTCGATCCTAATGCCGCCGAAACAGACGTCGACATCAGGGCACAACTCTCACCCCTGCGACAAGTTTCTTTGTTGTTCCGCCCACCCACTCCGTGCCCATAACTAGTTCAAGCACAACGTCGACCTGTCTGAACAACATGGTAACTGTTAGCCAAGGTTACGGCTACGATTTCATATGTGCAATCACATAACCCTTTATGTCGCAATATTCAGATGATTGCACATCGTGATGGAAAAACAAGATGAGCTCCATCACTTCAACATGATCCTAGCTGCCAACACATATGTGGTGCTCCGGGTGTATAAAGGTGGCACACAAAATGCAAATACAGCTCCTATGCAGAGTTTTTTTCATGATATTTTTTTTTTGAAACCAGAATCAGTCAAACATATTAACCCTGCATATTGGAGACTCCCCTTGGATGGTACGGAATGTATAGCTTACTGCCACGTCCATTATAGTGACCATAACCCAGAGTTCAGGCCCCCTCTGAGTAGACGGCCCCTTCAATAGACATTGCACTAGGCTGAAATCTGAAGTCTTATGTGTATGAAAGCTTACATAAAACACAGGTTTATGTAATCGCTTCAATCAGACACGACAGACTATAGCTAAAACTAGTGGGTAATGATGTGAACATAAAAAAAAAAAATTACAATACACAAATCATGTTCAACGTTTCAACCAAAAGGTCTTTATCAAGATACACACAAAACATCAAAAGACGACGAATGGAAAAATTATCACAACAAACAAACGTATCCAACAGAACTATGGAAATGAGATGCCGAAAGGTCAGGAAGTACATAAAAAACGTAAATATATTTGGAAACGAAACGGAAAAAAAGATGAGTAAATGACGTAAACTCTTTCTTGTGTTGACATCACTAGTTTTAGTTATAATCTGTCGTGTCTGATTGAAGCGATTATATAAACTTATGTTTTACGTAAGTACAATTGTTGTTACGTTTCACGCAGTTATATTGTTTTGATTGCTGTGTAATAGTATATAAAGGTAGGTCTCATGCCGACAAGAATGACGATAAGTCTTCATTAACTATGCCACAGTAACTATTAGGTGGGGTGGCCAGTTCCCTTTTCTGTTGTGTTTACCTTCTCTAACTCATGCGTCAAGTGCTCATTTACCACAAGGTTGACTGGGGGAGCGGAGCGTGTCAGGTGAAAAATCACAAACCTTATTACTTTTTCTGTTCGGAAGGTAGAAAAGTCTAAACACTTCTAGAAGTTACCTCCTTTGAGTAGGAGACTATCAAAACATTGGCACTGCTGTAAATCAGAGCCTTCTGGGTATGAAATAGAGCTCTGGAGAAATCACTTCATTACTCATAGGAAGTAACAGCTGATCTGTCGGAATTCCCTGGACATCAAAACAACAAAAGCAGCAACATAACTTCCTATTTTCTGAAAATACATTAGAAGAGAACATAACAATGAGTAAAACATATGGATGAATAATGTGAACAAATGGAAGGAAAGAATAGGATAATTTTTCTTTCACGTGACCAGTATTTTACAGAACGTCAATATCATGACCACTGCGTACGCATCTCGGGTCTGTGCACATTCCTCAAGTGTTATATCTCATTATCGTTATATCATTATATCGTTATATTGTATCAATGGGCAGTCGCTTTCAGGTGTACATCCTTTCAGTCATCGATTAACGTTTCTTCTACTTCTTCTGCGGGCGTTCTCAAACACCTCAAACTTAGCAAGCTGTTGTCCAGAGAACAGAATTCATTGTTCAATGGTTTGCAGCTTACCAGCGATATCTGCGCCTTTCATGCTGACACATCCTACTTCAGAATTGCTTTTCCATTACTTTTATCCCATTAGGATGGTATAGCCAATTCTACATCAAATCTTCCTTAGTCGTCTCGCCTCGTACGACATGCATGGCAGGCAACTATGTTGATTCTCTTTGCTCCCCTTTTAGTACTTTCTCATTACGCTGGCGGATGAATTTTTCGAATCCAATATGTCTCATTATATGCTTAAATGTGTTATCTTGGGGTATTAAATCTGTTATCTTGGATTTTAAATGTGTTATCTTGGGGTGTTAAATATGTTATCTTTGGGTGCTAAATCTGTTATCTTTGGGTCCTAAATCTGTTATCTTTGTGTTACATCTGTTATCTTTGGGTATTAATTATGTTATCTTGGGGTGTTAAATATGTTATCTTTTGGTGCTAAATCTGTTATCTTGGAGTGTTAAATCTGTTATCTTTAGGTGCTAAATCTGTTATCTTGGGGTGTTAAATCTGTTATCTTGGGGTGTTAAATATATTATTGTTCGAATATTAGAACAGTTATCTTGGAGTATTAAATGTGTTTTATTGGGTATATAAATAATCAAAATATTGGATGATGTCCGACAAAATGGAGAGTGCCGCAGTAACCTAACGAATAAGTGGGAAATACTAAATTAGGTAGAAAAGTTACTGTAAAATTCCTAACTTTCAATAGTAAAAATAAAAACTAACAATGAAACATAGAGCAAGATCAATTTTCTACGTTGCTGTTCAACCGGGACCTTTTTAAATAACAATCATAAACAGAAAATCATAAAAATATTGATAAGAGAAACAGTTCCACGTCATTCTAGCTGTCAGTATCTTGATGGTTTTGTGTTTTTTATTGATATTTGTTTCTTGAAAAAGATCCCGGTTGAACCACAACATAGAACATTGTCCTTGTTCTATGTTTTACTGTTTGTTTTTTTATTTTTTTACTATTGATAGGTAGGTATTTTACAGTAAACTTTCTACCTCATTTAGTATTTCCTACTTATCTTGATGTATATAGTTTGTTAACGTGGGGTATTAAATCTGTCATCTTGAGGTATTGAAAGTGTTATCTTGGAGTATTAGATGTGTTATCTTGGAGTATTGAATGTGTTATCTTGGAGTATTAGATGTGTTATCTTGGAGTATTAGATGTGTTATCATGGAGTATTGAATGTGTTATCTTGCGGTATTAAAGTGTTATCTTGAGGTATCGAATGTGTTATCTTTGGGTATTAAAGTGTTATCTTGAGGTGTTGAATGTGTTATCTTGGGGTATTGAATGTGTTATCTTGTGGTATTAAAGTGTTATCTTGAGGTATTGAATGTGTTATCTTGCGGTATTGAATGTGTTATCTTGGGGTATTAAATGTGTTATCTTGAGGTATTAAATGTGTTATCTTGAAGTATTAAATGTGTTATCTTGGTGTAGTAGATGTGTTATCTTTGGGTATTAGATCTTTTATCTTGGAGTATTAAATATGTTATCTTGGAGTATTAGATCTTTTATCTTGAAGTATTAAATGTGTTATCTTGGTGTAGTAGATGTGTTATCTTTGGGTATTAGATCTTTTATCTTGGAGTATTAAATATGTTATCTTGGAGTATTAGATCTTTTATCTTGAAGTATTAAATGTGTTATCTTGGTGTAGTAGATGTGTTATCTTTGGGTATTAGATCTTTTATCTTGGAGTATTAAATATGTTATCTTGGAGTATTAGATGTGTTATCTTGGAGTATTAGATCTTTTATCTTGAAGTATTAAATGTGTTATCTTGGTGTAGTAGATGTGTTATCTTTGGGTATTATATCTTTTATCTTGGAGTATTAAATATGTTATCTTGGAGTATTAGATCTTTTATCTTGAAGTATTAAATGTGTTATCTTGGTGTAGTAGATGTGTTATCTTTGGGTATTAGATCTTTTATCTTGGAGTATTAAATATGTTATCTTGGAGTATTAGATCTTTTATCTTGAAGTATTAAATGTGTTATCTTGGTGTAGTAGATGTGTTATCTTTGGGTATTAGATCTTTTATCTTGGAGTATTAAATATGTTATCTTGGAGTATTAGATGTGTTATCTTGGAGTATTAGATCTTTTATCTTGAAGTATTAAATGTGTTATTTTGGAGTATTAGATGTGTTATCTTGGAGTATTAAATGTGTTATCGTGGGATAGTGAATGTTTTATGTTGGGTTGTTAAATGTGTTACCTTTGGGTGTTTAGTAGTTTTCATGAGTTAATATACATATTAATGATATATATACTATAGCAATATATATATATATATATATATATATATATATATATATATATATAGTCACCTATATTCAGGTCGTTTCGGATGTCTGCAACAGATCCTCTGTCCATGTTGATTTTAAGATCTTTCTTGAGAGTTTAATGCTAGTAGTGAATTTTATGAGTGTTTAGACATTTGAAATACGTACCACAAGTTTGCCATTATTCTCTTGGCTACATCTATTATGCCCTCAGAACAACTCGGGCAGAGGAGGACTTTTAAAATATTGCATTGGAGGCTTTGGTGATAATACAACATGCCACCTTCTCCTCCATAAGTTGCGGTTGTAAATAAAAGTTAACGAATAGAAGAGAAACTGTAAGATGGGGAAATAGAAGGGTAAATCGAAGATGGGAAAATAGAATGGTAAATCGAAGATGGGAAAATAGAAGGGTAAATCGAAGATGGGAAAATAGAATGGTAAATCGAAGATGGGAAAATAGAAGGGTAAATCGAAGAAGAAGGCTTAAAAAATGAAAATCAGATGAGGAAATCAAAACCCTTATATCGCTGAGAAAATTAAATCTCTGAGGCACGGAGCAAATGTTCTGCCCGAAAAGGCAGAACAACAAACACAAAGAAGCCAATTTCTGAACATAAGTGTTTCATAAAATGCGGAAGGAAATTATTTGACAGGATTTGATATCTCCGTGATCTGCGTACATACCAGATATATGCAGTAATAACAAGTTTCAAACTGTTTTGTCATCATCTACGAAGGACGCTCATTATTATTAATCATAGTGGCCACTAAAAATCATAGAAATTATCAAAATACGTCATTAAGAAGGCTTGAGCCAGTAGGTCTGATGTTGCGGATGGTCACGTATCAGGGTGTTATTTTATATACAGAAGATATGAGACATATTATGTAGGATATCCATTACTGCTACCATCAATAGGGAGACGGTACCTCGTCTGATTTCATCATATTATATATCTATACATAATTGTCCATGACCTTGCCCTTGAATAAACAAATGTAGTATTTAATGCTTTCTGTTCTATTGCTTTGCTCTATCGAAGATTCAAACTTCGCCCCAGATTCACCTCAAACTATAATTCCGGAAACAAGGTCATCAACGGCATAGCGCTTTTTAATTAATACAAGTTCAGCGGAATATATAAATAAGTCAAAGAATAGGCAATATCACTCACAAAACAAACAAACTTCAGAAAATGTTATGTGAGTTTTCAGGACAAAAGAAAGGTGTTTGTACAATCTTGAATTAGATTCAGTAATCATTTCAAATAATCAAGAAGAAACAGCAACAATTCAATTTGTTTGACAAATAAAGAATAAAAATAGGCTGTTTGATCTGTGTTTCATGTTTTATGGTAATATATATATGCAAATAAGTCTTTCCCAAGTATTTCTTTTTGTTCATTTTACGCCCAATGTTCGCATCATCACCTACGACGGAGAGTTAACATAATAGAAAGAGGACAGAAGACCAGGAGAGAAAAACTCTCCCAAAGAAAAGGATCTCTATGCGTCTTATTAAATTTTGAAAAGAAAAAACAGTGCAGATATAAAGTCAGTCATTTTTGCCTGCGAAACCGCGACTATTGTTCTAAACTCCGACGACAAAAGTGAAATTTTGACGATAGGGGTAAGTTCGTGGCCACATAACAGGACCGGTGCGTGCAAGGCACGTGATCTCTTTGACCGTTCTGGATTAGCCGGGAGACGACAGGCACGTGTCGCATTGCCCGGATGACAATAATACCGTATCCGGTTGGATCGTTCAGAACACTGCCGACGCAGACGTCAGCGAGAGAAACAAACCGGCGCGATCTCTTTTCCTAGTGTTTATGTCCCTGAATCCAAGGTTTCTGTGGCCAAATTATTCATTTAAGTACAACATCTTGGTCTTGTCATCTCAAAAATTGAGAACCCAAGCGGAAAAATATGAGGTCTGTTCCGACTCTAGAACCTACAGGAGGCAGGTCTTTAAGAACAAGAGGGTGTGTATCGCAAGCTGATTCTACTGGGAACAAGAGGGTGTGTATCGCAAGCTGATTCTACTGGGAACAAGAGGGTGGGTATCAAGGCTGATTCTACTGTGACTACGAAGGGACAATCACAGTCCTGAGTTTCTATTTGAGACATACACATACATTGTCCAGACAACACGTGCAAACAAGAACTAATTTTCCTGTCATCTTGCAAGCCAGGGGTGTATTTCTTCTCTAGAATTCTTTGCTTTCGCTTCAGGCCTTGTGCAGCGTGAGAGTTGGAGACACTGTTTCCTTTTAAGGAAGATAGTCAAGATAACTTAATAAGTAGTTGCGTCTGCTACGTGCGGGTGGTGGGGGTGTAGAAAATAGGGGGTTGGGTGATGAATAATCCGTTTAAAATATACGGAGGTCAGGGTCAAAGTTAGCATTTCCTAGAAGGAAAGGTAGGGGTTAGAGCACCGTCATATCTTCTTATTCTTTCGCTCGTCTTAAACGTACTTATATATGAAGTGTGTCTCTTCTATAAACTTTTTGTAACTTGTACAAACAACTAAATCTTCTCATCCATCGTTATTTCCCAGTGTGTTTCCTTGGGACTTCCTATTTGGGATATTCTTGAAGTATATTCTCTGCAGTCTGTTTGTGTTGCCAATCTTGAACTATGTATACATGTGGCTACAGAATCGGTGGTGTCTAGTTCTGAGGAGTAGAATGATAACTTTTTCTGTTCATAATTTAGTAGTTATTTTGTTTTGGTATTGTTGACTTCTGGTTGCTTGTAACATCAGTTTCTTAGGATGTTAGCTTATTGACACTTCTGGTTGCGTTCATCATTAATTTCTTCTGATGTTAGCTTATTGACACTTCTGGTTGCTTTCATCATTAATTTCTTCTGATGTTAGCTTATTGACACTTCTGGTTGCTTTCATCATTAATTTCTTCTGATGTTAGCGTATTAACACTTCTGGTTGCTTGTTTAATTTATTTTGAGATGCGCCTGCTACTCATCCTTCAGTTATGTCCAAACCACGTCTTCTGTGACTGAGTTTGTAGAATATTGTTGGAAATATGGTTCTCTGCAGGACCTCGTTGAAAGTCTGGTTCTCTGCAGGACCTCACTGAAAGTCTGGTTCTCTGCAGGACCTAATTGTTGGAAGTCTGGTTCTCTGCACGACCTAATTGTTGGAAGTCTGGTTCTCTGCAGGACCTAATTGTTGGAAGTCTGTTGTAACCTTATTTTGTCACTGTATATTCATTATTTGTTGGAGATATCGTAAATGGAAGGTGGTCAATTTCTTTCCTTGTTAGTTAGTTACTTAATTAGTTAGTTAGTTAGTTCGTTCGTTCGTTAGTTAGTTAGTTAGTTAGTTAGTTAGTTAGTTAGCTAGTTAATTATTTACTTTGTTGTCTAATCACCATTTCACACACGACAGGTCTATAGATGCTCCGATCTTGAGTGTATCTGCAATAACATGCCGAACTATAGTTCAAATTCTGTATTGATTGACAAATATTGATTAGAGTCCACAATGGTGCTCATATCTGACGATGCAACATGCCATCCTCTTCTTCTACGTTCATTCTTAAACTCCTGCACATTAACATAATGTAATTTAAAACATATTGCGTTAAATCATGGTTTACAGCTTAGCTTCAATATCTGTACTTTTCATGCGAACACATCCGACTTCAGAATATCTTCTGAATCACTTTCACCATATATAAAATGAGAACTCCACCCCAAAACATCCTCAGTCGTCTCTTACGACATGCATGGTATGAAACAGTATCGTTATTATATGCTCACATTTTCTGCCCCGTGAACGCACACGTTTCAAGTCCAACTTCTTTTTTGGAACATGGAAAAAGAATTATCATAATCATTAATTTAATTTGCCCTTGCTGTTTCTGAATCTAGATCATGAAGAATGGATTGAGAAAAGAGTGCCCCATCAACACTTCAACTGTCATTGTTCCTGCGGCGAAGTCAAGTTGCTTCTATTTATTTAAACTGTCCGCAGAAAGAGGCGGGTAAATGATGTCTAAATAAATGGGACAGGTAATTGATGTCGTTCAATGATATACATATAAAGAACACTGATACTGTATGTCGTTGATATGATATACAAATAAATAGGACAGGTAATTTGTGTCGTTGATATGATATACAAATAAATAGGACAGGTAATTTATGTCGTTGATATGATATACAAATAAATGGGACAGGTAATGTATGTCGTTGATATGATATACAAATAAATGGGACAGGTAATTTATGTCGTTGATATGATATACAAATAAATAGGACAGGTAATGTATGTCGTTGATATGATATACAAATAAATAGGACAGGTAATTTATGTCGTTGATATGATATACAAATAAATAGGACAGGTAATTTATGTCGTTCAATGATATACATATAAGGAACAATGATACTGTATGTCGTTGATATGATATACAAATAAATAGGACAGGTAATTTATGTCGTTCAATGATATACATATAAGGAACAATAATACTGTATGTCGTTGATATGATATACACATAAACGAAACATATAATTTATGTCGTTGATATAAAATGTTGTTTTCCTTCTGCGTTCGATTTCTCATAGCTAATAAAAAAAGTTCATGTGATTTCTGCCGGGAAGAGTGAAGTACGTTGTACTTCTGATTTACAGCATAGCTGCGTTATTTGCACCTCGAAGGGCCCAGCACATCCGTTTTTTGCCATGCCTATAATTTGGATAGTGGTTTCCCTAGTCTTGAAATCCTTTCTATCTGTCGCCAAGCGATGGATATGTATCGACTCTACGCCGTGATGTTTTTTTCACACTGTGCCCTTGGACTTTACAGGTCAAAACATGTGCCTGTGTGACAATCTTCGCGGAGACGGTAATCAGAGATTTAGGCTTGGGTCGACTACGTCAATCTCGCACGAGGCGTTCCGCTGCCTATGAACTCGTCTCACGTAGTTCGACGAATTGTGCATGTTCACACCGGGTACTGAACCTTTTCTCTCAGTATATCTCTCACTATATGATTTCCCCGCCGGAGACGGATGTGTTGGGCCATTGGCGCAAATAAAACGGCAACACAACGCATTTCCATTCTCTGGACTATATTCAACTGGAAATCTTGTAGGACCATTGTCCTGTTACAAGAGAAATCCAGCGGGAGTTTGAGAATGAACGCTGAAGAAGAAGAAGAAATATGATTTCAATATAGAAAGGCATCGACAGTAGAGTTGGACCCGAGTTCGTTCGCCGTCTTAGCCGAGGTGTCATTCACCGAAATTGTGAACCCCTCGTCCAAGTCTGAGTGTCTACACATATTTAGGAGCACCGAGAACTAGAAGCTTATTCTCGAGCTGGACAGAACGTTAGTTCCAATTTCCTTTTAACGTTTTGCTGTTCTCTTGCTAGTAGTGCTGCCCTCTGGCGTTGTGTTGCACTCAGGCACGTGTTTCACTCACATTGTACTTTATATATCTTTTCGACTCTTACTTTTCGTCTTGCCATCTACCCATTTCGTGAAAATTGCATTGGCTGCCCCTCCAACGATAGAGACGGAATGTCTTGCCTTACTGTGTGTGGAGAGTGACGCTGTATGTGCTGACACAGAGGTGTTGGAAGCATTGCTTGTCGTTTGCAGTTAATTAGCATTCTATCTGGAGCTTCCAAATTAACCGATACGATACTAAAAGTGTTCGCCAGAAGCAGAACGAGCCGCTGTACTTGTTTCCAGGGTGCACCACGAGGAGGTACTTTTGGGATCTTGGTTATTTGCTAAAACTGGGTCCTCCTATAGCAATGCGGTACCCTTCACACCCCGTCGTTGATATAATATACAAATAAATGGGACAGATAATTAATATCGTTGATGTATTATACAAAAAATGGGACAGATAATTTGTGTCGTTGATGTAATATACACATAAATGGGACATACCATTGATTTAAATATATATATATATATATATACTGGTTCACAATTACTTTCAATAATTAGACGACGAAAGCTTCTATGTTTTGGCGACAAGATTCTTTGTCAAAAACTACGGGGAACATTCGAGGGTCAAAGAAACGGTGAAAAACAAAGAAAATCGTTGACAGACAAGGACTGGCAGATCGAGATGTCTTCTCATCCATCCGCATCGCTTCTGATAGAAATGGATGAAAGTATGGTTTTTTTGCATTAAAAATTATTGTGTCATTTTAAAAAAAAATTTATATTTACTTTTTCAGAAAACTGTTAAAAGGGAAAAGGACTTACCTACATTTTGATAAATCCTAGTGATAAATGTAATGTTCTGATGTGCTATAGGTTTGGGAAAGCGGGTTCAACACCCACTCTAATCTACGGGCTTGAACGGTGAACTGTGTTGATGCATTCATTGTGGTACGTCTACCATCATGAATGATTGCGAGTTTATGGGTATAAATTTCTATCTGAAATTTCCATATTTCGTTTCAGTCGCGAGTGACTATTCGACATATCATATGTCTAGTTTTTTCGCAAACAGATGATGAACTCGGATTTCCCGTGTGCAGTATACATACTGCGAAGGACAATGTGAATATATTGCCAGAAAACGCATATTAGTTTAGGCTGGGTCGACTTCAAAATAATTTATAAACAACAAATATCAAATTCAACACTGGATCGAACAATTCTTCACTGAATGAGTAAGCTAGTAAATGCACAACTGAACCATTCATTATCAATTTATAATGTACTAGCATATTCTAATTTTTTTATGGCAGTATTTCATGTAAAATCCAAGATTATAATTTACGTTCTTCATACTGTATAATTTATACACAATGTATACTATCGTGTGTTTTACATAACTCATAAACCTGATGTACGTATCCCATGAGCATCTGTGACCTCGCTTTTTAATGTCATTTAACATATGTAGGCGTATTTTTGGGTTAAAGGACAGAAGATTATGGGCCGCTGGATCAGCAACTAATCGATAGAGACTATTTATTTGTGTGTTTTTAAACTCATTAACATTTAATGCTTAACTTCCACTGCATATTTTCTAAAGTTTTTCAATATTTGTGGTCCTCTTTTATAAACTCGTTTATCATTAGTGCGTTGGCTGGGTTACGTGGAAGAATGTAGAATGAAGGAGAGAATTGGTGGTGATAAAACTCAGAGGGACAAGTTGCTACGATTTCCACTATAGCATGAGATGTTTCCCTACTAACTTCTGACTTTTTTCACTATAGCAAGAGATGTTTCCCTACTAACTTCTGACTTTTTTCACTATAGCAAGAGATGTTTCCTAACTAACTTATGACTTTCTTCACTATAGCAAGAGATGTTTTCCAACTAACTTCTGACTTTTTTCACTATAGCAAGAGATGTTTCCTAACTAACTTATGACTTTCTTCACTATAGCAAGAGATGTTTTCCAACTAATTTCTGACTTTTTTCACTATAGCAAGAGATGTTTCCCTACTAACTTCTGACTTTTTTCACTATAGCAAGAGATGTTTCCTAACTAACTTATGACTTTCATCACTATAGCAAGAGATGTTTTCCAACTAACTTCTGACTTTTTTCACTATAGCAAGAGATGTTTCCCTACTAACTTCTGACTTTTTTCACTATAGCAAGAGATGTTTCCCTACTAACTTCTGACTTTTTTCACTATAGCAAGATATGTTTCCTAACTAACTTATGACTTTCTTCACTATAGCAAGAGATGTTTTCCAACTAACTTCTGACTTTTTTCACTATAGCAAGAGATGTTTCCTAACTAACTTATGACTTTCTTCACTATAGCAAGAGATGTTTTCCAACTAACTTCTGACTTTTTTCACTATAGCAAGAGATGTTTCCTAACTAACTTATGACTTTCTTCACTATAGCAAGAGATGTTTTCCAACTAATTTCTGACTTTTTTCACTATAGCAAGAGATGTTTCCCTACTAACTTCTGACTTTTTTCACTATAGCAAGAGATGTTTCCTAACTAACTTATGACTTTCATCACTATAGCAAGAGATGTTTTCCAACTAACTTCTGACTTTTTTCACTATAGCAAGAGATGTTTCCCTACTAACTTCTGACTTTTTCACTATAGCAAGAGATGTTTCCCTACTAACTTCTGACTTTTTTCACTATAGCAAGATATGTTTCCTAACTAACTTATGACTTTCTTCACTATAGCAAGAGATGTTTTCCAACTAACTTCTGACTTTTTTCACTATAGCAAGAGATGTTTCCTAACTAACTTATGACTTTCTTCACTATAGCAAGAGATGTTTTCCAACTAACTTCTGACTTTTTTCACTATAGCAAGAGATGTTTTCCAACTAACTTCTAACATTGCGTCTACATTATGTCGACTATCAAACAACATCAAGTAAAAAAGTAGGTTTAGCCAAGATAAGTATGGAACAGATCTCATGGCTATTCTGTAGAATGATTTCTTTTTCAACCTTTTCATGTGACCTCCTTGTAACAAAAACTAACGCAGAGATCCTCTAAATCTCCCCCCCCCCGCAAGGGTTGTGAAGATAGCCTTGTTATTCCAGACAATTCCATTTCCTACATCAGGGCTAATCAACTATATTTACTCGGGGGCAATAATATAGAAAATGGGGATCACCACGGGCCAGATTATTTTTTTGTAAACAATGATTTTATACATTTAGTTTTTTTATAACTTTATTTCACTGTTTAGCAATGTATCGCGGTCACTTACTAGGCCTCCGCGGGCCGGATTTGGCCCGCGTACCGCCAATTGAATAGCCCTGTCGTACATCAATAGCGACATGGTTACAGACGCCAACTGTTCAATAGAAGTGGTAAAACCCCTGAACGATAGTTAGTTAGTCGTCGGATCATCATCACTGCAAACTTTACACGTCTACAGTTGCTCCGATCTCTCCCTGAATGTATCCGTCATTATACTTCTGCAGACAGTACCGATCCTTTGCTGGTTTACCATCATTCTTCTGCGCCCTCTAAAATGTTCACTTCTAGCTACATCGCATTTCAAAACCTGATCCTTAATTCTGGCCATTGAAAAGTCCTGGTCCTGAACGTACTAGGTGCTAACGCCAAAATCGGATATATCGGGTCATTGGCGCAAATAAAACGGCGACGAAACGCATTTCCGTTCTCTTTACTACATTCTGCTATAAATCTAGTAGTTTGGCCATTTACGCAAATAAAACGGCGGCATAACGCATTTCCATTCTCTGGACTACATCCTGCTGGAAATCTAGAATGGATCATGGTTCTGCTACAAATGAGATCCAACAGGAGTTTGAGAACGAACGCTGAAGAAGAAGAAGAAGAAGAAGAAAATCTAGTTGTACGATTGTCCTGCTGTAAGAGACAATCTGAAAAGAGACAAGCCTTTTTACAATCTATAAAAGACAATATGTGTTTGAGAACGAGCGCAAAAAAAGTTAATTTTATTGATTCAATAGAATGTTCATTTTGTTGATAAAATAGAATACAAAGATACACATGTTGCTGTTAGTAAAAAGGCTTTTAATTGTTAAACTGTTTGTGTTCGTAAAACAGTTTTGTTAATTAAATTTTTTTGAAATTTTTATTCAGAAAATAGACGAATAAAAAAACAACGTTCGTTTTATGAACTAGATTTATGTTTAAAGCTCAGGTGTATTTTGTTTGTATGTTTGATTTATTTCAAAGTTGAATCAGTTACGGATAAACAAATTATAAATCAACTACTCCAGGAGAGAAATTTAACTTCAATTCATGCTCCTATTATTTATACGCATGTAATGTTAATTTCCCGCCTATTCCTTAAGCACAATAGAGAAACGTGTCTATGGATTTTGTCAATAGTGCCATAGAACGTTGCATGAAAGATGAGCAATGCAAAAAAAAGGCAAGCTAATTATTTCTTGACTGTCATTCCAGGTATCGGATCTGCCTGTTTGTCACGTTTCATTACGTTTTGTGTTATTCAATTTTAGTTTATTAAGTCTGGTCTGACAGTGTGAATAACTGAACAAAGTATTTTTGTGCCTTTTCAACTCTCAAATTTATCCCAAAATCATGCTGTTCCGTCTCTGTACCGTCTCAGGTTTACTCCGTGACCTACCGCTAGTGCGTTAGTGTCTCAGTTGGATGGCCCGACGATATGCAGGCAAATATGTCCGCCATTAGAGTTGGGGGAGTCAAAGAGCCGATTGCCCTGGCATCACGCATGCGCCGTGCGCATGTTGAATAACGACGCAGACACTCCCGTCACTCCCTGGGTGTAATGATGACTTCCGTGACACGTGGACAAGATGCCATGTTTGATTTTCCAATTAAAATCAGACGCGTTTGGTCGCGTTCTTTATTGTTGTAGTTATCAAGGGATGTTTCAGGGATTGTCTCCCACATTTTTAACCTCTTCAATGAAACCCTCAGTCTGTCCTCGTTGCCTGTGAGTACTCAACAGCTTATTCCTATGAGAATTCAACGAAGTATATCCATACCTGCGCTTACACACCTCCATTCATCAGCACACGTCACACACAAAGTGCAGGACAATTCACCACTTTATCACACAATTAAAATAAAGAAGAATTAAAACAAACAAAAAACGCCCCAAATCCTCCCCAATTATGTTTCCAAAGTACACAAACAATATCTCCTATTTATCTTGGAAATTATATCGTATGGCACACCATACACAATCATGAAGCAACTATATTTACGTGGACATGCAGTCAGTGTCTACTGTGGTCATTCCATGCCCGAACTGTCCATGGACATTTACAGCTCGAATAGGGTTCATTGGCCATTTACGAACTATTAGGCATGGACATAATTGAAACTGAATTTTAAAAAGTGGATGTAAAAAAATGGTTATCACCATTAATGATGGACGAACACACACAGGTATTAGGGTCAGATAAAAAAGCGACACTAAGAAATGGATTTTTAATTTGTGGGGCTAATGTCACAAAGACCTGCATGAATATGCGAGTAATGAAGTGGGTCAACAAGTATTGGGTTAGTGTGAATGTGTTCCGAAGACTGGAGCAAGCAAGAAAATGCCTGTAATAAGTTGGTCAAAAGTGTGGGGGTTAACGGAAAGGAAGGTGTCGGAGTAGCACATGATGGGCAGCAGAGCTATGGGGGTGGAAGGTGAGAACTAGTTTGACCCCATCCGAAGAGGAAGTCCTCCGAGTGTTCAAGGTGGCATCCTGGAGGGATAGACTGCACACTCGAAACAAGACAGGCCTTAGGACCTTGTCGTGGTATAGGGGACATCGGAAGAAGACCATCAACTCATGGGTTTCTCAGGAAAGTCATCCTCACCACTACACAGGCGCCGAATACGAAGACGTTGAGACAATGAAAGGGAATCGTGATGGGCAGCGGGATTAAAGGTGTAGAGAAAAAAGCTATGGACCTTGTTCGATTTTCAGTGTTGAGTGTGCTAAGACAGAAGGGTTGAATAGTGATGGATATGTCTAGGAAGTTCACATGAGAGGTATCACATGGGAGGTAGAGATCTCGGATGTGAACTTGAAGGCCGGATGAAAGTTATAAATGAAGCGTTACAGATCAGCCCCAGATATGTCAGTGATGCCGATCCAATCATCGATATAACTATGGCACACCAATGGCAAGGGTACACCATAGGTTTCCTATACATGGTGCTCAAGATGGCTCATAAACAAGCAGGTATAACAATTTTCCATCTTGGTGCCCATGGCGACGCCACTGATTTGGACGAAGAGGTGTCCATCCAACTCAAAAGAGTTAAGATTGAGCACAAGCTCCGCAAGACGGATTAGAGTAGAGGTCCACACAGAGGGACGAGAATGCTTGTCGAGAAAGAACTTGAAGGTCGTGAGACCCTCTGAGTGCGATGTGGATGTGTAAAGGGAGAGTTAGTTGTGCATAGTGAGTTTATTATTTAGGTAGATATTTTATTAATTACTTCGATAGTTAGTGTGTTAGTTAGTTAGGTAATTTGGTCATTTAGTTAGTTATTTATTTAGTTATTTAATTAGTTTATTAGTAAGTTTATTACTTAGTTTTAGTTAATCGGTTTATTAATTAGTTAATTCGTTTAGTTAGTTAATTAGTTTAGTTAGTTATTTAGATAATTGTTAGTTAATTAGTTACTTCTTTTTGGGCAAAGATTGCCTATAGTGCAATAATCATGTATTTCCATGTTGAGCGGCTTGTTGCAAGTTGCTGTAGGTATTGTGTATTTTTTATGCCCAATATTAAGTTTTTTCTGTTAATTGTTCTGCTGAGATATTCTTTTGTGTGACGTTCTTTTCTTTATATAACCCTTTATCCCTGTTCCTTGAGCCTTATGGTCTTAATAATATATTTCTTAATGCTTTTTTTACGGTGACAGTCGGGGAGGCGGTTTCGAGTTCATCAAGCTTGTCCCCCTTAATCTACGGTCCTGAATGAACATTCTTAGAATATAACCAACTTACAGTAATTGTGAACACACTGGTACCACATTTCCTTGACCAGCAAGTATCAACATGCCCTTGACCTTATATTAGTGTACTGACCTTTGGTAAAATGAACAATCTAAGGGACAATTGTTTAAGAAACCACGAAACTGGACAAGATAGAGGGGATGAGACTTCGATGAAAATGACACGCGTTGCCTGTGGATACTTGGGCCTTATAATGACTGCTTTCCGAATACAAGTCGTGTTGAAATGAGGCTTGGATCAGCGTGGACAATACTCGAAATTAAATAAAGGCGATTGCAATTAATAGAAGGTTTCTATGGACGCGTGATGATAAAAAAGGGCGAGCCTGTGCGATGTCGGACATTGAGTGGACATCAGTCTTGGAACGTGGTGAGAGATGAACCTGGTCAGCTTAAGACGGAAACACGCTAGGACATCACTGCATGTCGTCACATGTCAGACTCTACTTCCATGTCAGAAACGTCTGCTGGAGGTGTCAGAGCGCGTGCGTGTTACACAGGTCAACATTTCGGTACAGAGATATTTGCATAATTTATTTGATCAGCCAAACATAATTTAGAACTTCGTCATCAGAAAACACGGAGTATGCCACGAGGTTTCATAGTAGGGGACCTCCTTTTCTTCTTTTTCGTGCACTTCTTCTGCATTCACTGCAGTATAAGTATTTAACATTACTTTTTGTGAGTTGACCAGTGATGCTACTACAACTGATGTCACTGCTTCTTCTGCTCATAACACTGTTGTTGCTGTTTTACTGTTAATATTATTACTACTACTATTGCTGCGTCTTCTTCTACTACTACTACTGTTGCGGATACTACTACTATTATCACTATTACAACTACAACAATAACTAATATCACTAAACTGTAGTACTACTACAGTTGCGGAAATGTTTTTCAGATCGCAACGGCTCCCAGATCGACCCAGCCTTAAATGGGTACCGGATTAATCCGGGAAGTAAATACTGCGAGGTAGAGGAAACGGCTACCGCCCTCATTTGCAGAGCCTCTGAAATGTGAGATCGCTAACATTTCACACCCCTACGGCATTAATAAATGCTATGGGTTTCTTTACTTTACTTACTTACAACTACTAATGCTAATGTTATAAATACTACTATTATTACTACTACTACTGCTACTACAATTACTATTGCTAGTATTATTACAACTATTAGTTCCTTTTCAGAAAAAAGATGGTACATAGGGGGATAGGGCAGTAGTCATTTCATTCCATGTTAAGCGTATTGTTGCAGGTTGTCGCAGTTCTTATGAATTGCTTATGCCTAGTAATGAGCTTTCATTGTTCATTGTTCTTTCTTAGTTTGTTTTGTGTAACGTTATTTTCTTTTTCCCTTCCCTTCCAGTTGATGATTGTTTAGGAAATCTGTTATCACCCATTCTAAGTACCGGTACAATTCTAGCGTCTTATAAAAGTTGACGTACATTCTTAGTTTATTTCTGCCTTTAGTTTGTTGTTTGGTTGGTTGCTGATCCAGCGTTCCATGGGCTCATGCCCTTTGACCTAATGCCATTAAATGGAATTTTATTGCTGGGAAGTTTGTGGATTTTCGGCCCATCCCGGGACAGAGCCAGAAAATAACTATCACACCTCTAGGAAGGTAGGTTTCAACCTATGCACTGCTCCTAGCCACTGCAGCCAAGATAGAATTCACTGTGCTCATTCCCCACCACCAATTGACTACTGGTTATGCCGAACGTCTCTGTTGCTCCAGGCATGCAACCAAATGTTAAAGTCAAAAGGATTGTCACGTCCTGAGTCACTGTGCCTCTATGATGGGCCTCAGCCATAGGAAAAACAGTGATGTCAGTTTCCTTCTCCCCAGTGCTGCACAGTACATCTCTTGTTCCCTCCCAACCACAGAGGGTGCATACATATATATTCAGGTAAACATAAAACACATTTCAACAACAAAATATAAGCATAGTTGTATAGATGATACGTCATGAAACTTCTGTAAGAAGATAACCTCAATATAACGGCATGTCATCCACTATGGTTTTCTGTTGCATGGGTGGTATGTCTAGTGGGCCATTGGTGAGACCAACAGACGCAACCACATGCGTAAATGCCTTTAGTCAATTGCTTGTTTTAAAATATGTCAATTTTATGTTCAATTTTCTTCAAAAGTATGTTTTCATATGTTTTCAAATTTAGTGTTATAGCTTGTGTGAATTTTCAGCTCTCGCATTCGTGTGTCAATATTGTTAGTGTGCAGGAATTAAACAGTCTCTAAGTTCTGTAAGTCTATTAAATTCTTGTGAGTGCCATATATATGAAAGCTTGTTAAATGCGTCTACTGTTAAAGCTATGTGGGTTGATTGATATCTATGTGCATGTTTCTCCATTGTTTATACTATTATTACTACTGTTGATGCTGATGATATTACTATTACTAGTACTGCTGCTACTACTACAACTATCACTGCTGTTACTACTACTACAACTGCTGCTACTATTGGTACTGCTGCAGCTATTACTGCTGCTACTACTACTTCTACTAACAGAACTACTATTGCTACTACTATCAATGTTACCTACTACTACTACTACTACTACTACTACTACTACTACTACTACTACTACTACCTCTATTATTGTTGTTATGTTATGTTCCTCCAGGGCCATAGGCGGCGCAGAGGGCAGAAACCATAGCTTTCCATTTCTGTCTTTGTGTTGCCAGGTCTTTAATTTGTTGCGTGTTGTTTACGTTCACTGACATGCTTTCTCTATTTATGGTTCTTCGTAGATTTTCTCTAGGTCTCCCTCTTCTTCTTACTCCAGATGGCACCCAATATAGTGACTGCTGGGGAATTCTTAGGCTGTTCATTCTGAGAACATGGCCGATATAAGTACAACGCTTTTGTCTAATGAAGGAAGATATATAGATGTGTTTGCTTTCCTCTCCTATAGTAGTGTTAGATTTAAAATCACTCCACTTAACATTAAGAATGGTACGTAGGCATTTGTTTTAAAAGGAGTCTAGTCTCTTATCTGTGGCTTTTGTGACTTTCCAACTTTTGCACCCATATGATAGAATAATGATATTGTTGGAATTAAACAACCTGAGTTTTGTGCTGTTTCTCAGTGTGTTTGACGTCCAGATGTTACGTAGTTTATTGAAAGCACCCGCTGCAAGGGCAATATGGTGTAAAATTTCTTTTGATGAGTCTCCATCCAGTGATAGATTGGGTCCTAATTATGTAAAAGTGTTGACTTTTAATAATGGAACATTTTGAAATTCTATGTTGTCGTTGGATCTCGTAAAATCTAGTATATGAGTTTTTGATGTGTTGATTTTCAACCCTATCTGATTTGAGTAGTGTTGGAGATTGTCAAGCTTAGATTGAGCATCTGTGTGGTTTGCGCTCAAAGTGACCAGGTCATCTGCGTAGTCAAGATCTTCGAGAACGGTATTATTAATCCATTTTATTCCTGTCAGCTCATTTTCAGTGCTCTTTCTCATGACCCAATCAATAGCGACGCAGAAAAGTAATGGGGACATGATGCACCTCTATTATTACTGCTACTATATTATCTACTACTGATACTACTACTACTCTTACATTACCATAACTGGCAATACTGCTGCTAAAATAACTACTACTACTACTACTTCTGTTACAATAATTACTACTACTACTTCTGCTACAATAACTACCTCTACTGCTACATCAATAACTACTACTAATATTGCTACTACAATAATTACTAATACTGCTGCTACAATAACTACTACTACTGCTACTACTGAGGAACGCGGTAGCCTAGAGGATAGTGAGCTTGCTTGCAAGAAAGCAAAAACAGCAAGGAAGGGAACTGGCCACACCACCTAATAGTTGCTGCGGCTTAGTACATGAAGAATTATCTGCATCCCCGACGGCAGATAACATGGGACCTACCTTTACCTTTTTACTTCTACTACTATAATTACTAATATTACTTCAAATTGATAGAAGATGATCCGACTAATTGATACAATTTATTGAAGTGATGTATAAAGATGCAAGCAGTGCTATTTTAATTAATAATGAGATTGGTGAATTCTTCGAGATGGATATAGAAATGAGTCAGAGTTGCATATTTTCCGTTTCCGTTTCAAACATGTATCTTGAGTAAATATAATGAAGAAGGCATTACACGATCTACATACATCAATAGCTATTTGCGTTTGATCACTTTGTAACTTTTGTTATGCCGATGACAGCAATCTCTTAGCTGGTTCCGAATCTGAATTCCAAGAACTTACCTCAAAGGTGGAAGAAGTTAGTCGGAAATATGGCATTAAAAATCAGCACTTATAACAGCAAGTTATCGGTGACTGGTGATACCAAGCAATGTCCAGGAATATCTGACTAAATCGTCACAAACTTCAAGAAGTTACCGCCTTCAAATATATTGGATCCCAAATATGTAATAATGGCAACAGCGAAATGAGATTAAGCGAAGACTCGAAACGGCAATGAATGCAATGGCAAGGTGAATATGATTTGGAAAAGTATGATCAGTAATACAGTAAAGATTAATCTATTCAAATTGCTAGAACTAAGCATACATTTAAACGGATGTGAACGCTGATGCAGACACAAAAAAAAGTCAGGCTTTTGAAAAAAAGTACTACAGACGTTTGTTAAAAATTAGTTATATAGAACACAAGACAAATATATTCGGTCGCCAGCAGGTACGTAAACTTGCAGGTTATCAGGAACTACTTTTGGCAGTTGTGAAACGGGGTAAATTTATTTGGTGTGGACATGACACGAGACACATCTCATTTTCTAAAGTTAATTTACAAAGAACAATCGAGAGTAGAAGGAGAGGTGGCAGAAAGGCGATCATGAAATTATAACATCAAGGAATGGTCTGAACATTTGTCTACACTTCTCCAAATAGCTAGTAAAAGTAGATATGTTTGGAGAGCTGATGTTTCCAGTGTATCACCTCAAAAAACACTGAGGGGTTATGGGTCTTATCAGTATACAACTGGCACCTAGAAAAGTCTGCAGCAGATATATAATAGTGTTTAATATCTTCAATACATTCTGTTTGTGCAAACGTTTTAGAATACAGTGGCAACATAAAGTACCTGATACTGAAGTCATCACTAAAGCTAAAATTCCAAAAGTCTATAGAAATCTGAAGAACTTTCAACATGATTTGCGCGTGCCTGTCAAGCGTAGCCCAACACAGCTGTTGTATTGTGAGCTTCTTAACTCCGCATTTACGAAAAGCCGCTAAAATAGCATATTATACAGACCCCTACTATCGGTAATCCGCTAAAACCTCAATTTTATAATTACTTCTAGATATATTGCCGCAAGTAGGAAGACCCTTACAGCGATAAAGTGTAAACGTCAAGATACTGTGCGGTGCACTGAAGAAAACGCTCATGGGTTCACTCAAAACATCTCTAATGAGTTTCTAGTCTGACTTCATTTCTTGGGAATCCATCTTTCAGAATCGCCTAACCTGGCGCTATTTTACACACAGAGGTGCTCATATCATCGAGAATCGACAGTTTGAAGAACCACAGAGACGCATGCGGTTGCATCTGTGTGTCTCACACATGAGCCACTAGACAAACAACCAATGCAACAGTAAAACCTTAGTAGATGACAAGCAGTTATATTGAGGTTATCTTCTTATAGAAGCTTCATGACACGTCATCTATACAACTATGCTTCTCAGGCTTTTATTTTATTGTTACAATGTGTTTCATATTTACTTGAATATATGCATTCACCCGCTGTGGTTGGGAGCGAGCCAGAGATATACTGTGCGTGCTGCACCGGGGAGGAGGAAACTGACAGCACTGTTTTTTTGGCTATGGCTGAGACCCATCATAGAGGAACAGTGACTCAAGACGTAACAATCCTTTTGACTTAAACATTTGGTTGCACGTCTTGAGCAATAGAGAAGTTCAGCATAACCAGTAGTCAATTCTTGGCTGGGAATAACACAATGAACCCTATCTTGGCTGCAGTGGCTCGGAGCAGTGCATAGATTGAAAACTACCTTCCTGAACGTGCGATAGTTATTCTCTGGCTCTGTCCCGGGATGGGCCGAAAATCTGCAGACTTCCAAGCAATATAATTCCATTTAATGGCATTGGGTCAAAGGGCATGAGCCCATGGATCGCTGGATCAGCAACCATCCAACAAACCAAGAACCACAGAGAAAACGAGCTGCCTGAAAATGCACAAGCACAAAATGCCCAACTCAGACAATCCCACATGTGACAAAGAACAAAATGCCCAACTCAGACAATCCCACATGTGACAAAGAACAAAATGCCCAACTCAGACAATCCCACATGTGACAAAGAACAAAATGCCCAACTCAGACAATCCCACATGTGACAAAGAACAAAATGCCCAACTCAGACAATCCCACATGTGACAAAGAACAAAATGCCCAACTTAGACAATCCCACATGTGACAAAGAGTCTACGACTTTGTAAACATCTTGGTACACACTAGAGAGATGCAATATTACAAGTCTGAGACTAATGTCATCGTCATCTGCGATAGACATCTCATAATAATGTTATTGTTATTGTAATTGCTGTATATGGCTTGTTTCGTCTTGACAGACGGTCTGAAGTAAGCCTATTCAAGATTGGACTAATCAGCACGAGACAAAAATGTCTTTTAGTTTCTAAATCTGCTCATCCATGAACGATTTGGTCTGTTGCAGAATAATCATGAGAAAATACATCATTCGAATGTTGAATATTCCTTCAGAGCTTTCGTTCTTCTGTCTCTGCACAATATTGTATTCTCAAATATCTTAGCAGCAATCGTAAAAAAAAAATTTCTGTGTTACACGAATTTCTGTAGTACCATTACATAGGGTTGTTCTCCGTGTGAGTTAAACTTCAGTAGCACCCTTACAAAGGATTCTGCCAGCTTTTCCCAGTGTTCAGAAGCGGTACCAAACCGGTCATGTTAACTTGCATATATCTCTGTAACGAAACGTTTGTTTGCCTTTTCTTCTAGTACCATGTGATAATTCAGTTCCCGTACATTATTTATTTTGAAATGCGCCAGCTGCTCATCCTTCAGTTATGTCCAAACCACATCTTCTGTGACTGAGTTTGTAGAATATTGTTGGAAATATGGTTCTCTGCAGGACCTCGTTGAAAGTCTGGTTCTCTGCAGGACCTCGTTGAAAGTCTGGTTCTCTGCAGGACCTAATTGTTGGAAGTCTGGTTCTCTGCACGACCTAATTGTTGGAAGTCTGGTTCTCTGCAGGACCTAATTGTTGGAAGTCTGTTGTAACCTTATTTTGTCACTGTATATTCATTATTTGTTGGAGATATCGTAAATGGAAGGTGGTCAATTTCTTTCCTTGTTAGTTAGTTAGTTAGTTAGTTAGTTAGTTAGTTAGTTAGTTAGTTAGTTAGTTAGTTAGTTAGTTAGTTAGTTAGTTAGTTAGTTAGTTAGTTAGTTAGTTAGTTAGTTAGTTAGTTAGTTAGTTAGTTAGTTAGTTAGTTAGTTAGTTAGTTAGTTAGTTAGTTAGTTAGTTAGTTAGTTAGTTAGTTAGTTAGTTACTTAATTAGTTAGTTAGTTAGTTAGTTAGTTACTTAATTAGTTAGTTAGTTAGTTAGTTACTTAATTAGTTAGTTAGTTAGTTAGTTAGTTAGTTAGTTAGTTAGTTAGTTAGTTAGTTAGTTAGTTAGTTAGTTAGTTAGTTAGTTAGTTAGTTAGTTAGTTAGTTAGTTAGTTAGTTAGTTAGTTAGTTAGTTAGTTAGTTAGTTAGTTAGTTAGTTAGTTAGTTAGTTAGTTAGTTAGTTAGTTAGTTAGTTAGTTAGTTAGTTAGTTAGTTAGTTAGTTAGTTAGTTAGTTAGTTAGTTAGTTAGTTAGTTAGTTAGTTAGTTAGTTAGTTAGTTAGTTAGTTAGTTAGTTAGTTAGTTAGTTAGTTAGTTAGTTAGTTAGTTAGTTAGTTAGTTAGTTAGTTAGTTAGTTAGTTAGTTAGTTAGTTAGTTAGTTAGTTAGTTAGTTAGTTAGTTAGTTAGTTAGTTAGTTAGTTAGTTAGTTAGTTAGTTAGTTAGTTAGTTAGTTAGTTAATTAGTTAGTTAGTTAGTTAGTTAGTTAGTTAGTGTTAGTCGTCGGATCATCATCACTGCTAACTGGACACGTCCATAGTTGCTCCGATCTCTCCTGAGTGTATCCGCCATTACACTTCTACTGACAGTACCGGTAATATGCTGGCTGATCATCATTCTTCTGCGCCCTCCAAAATATTCATTTCTAGCAAAACTGCATGTCAAACCCTGATATTTAATCCTTACCATTGAAAAGGAATCATCATCCACACTAGTCTCACTCTCGCGTGGTATATCTCTTGAGGAGTTCAAAACGTCAGCTCGATCTATTGCCCCATCATCCTGTGCCACAATCGCTCATGACGCCAGTTGATCTGCTCTTTCTTTGTCTCGAACACCCACATATCCTGGCAAGAAAATAAATGTAACCACTTTCAGCCTCGCCTTTCTCAAGGCCTCAATCCACTGTTCGCGAGCGAGACACTTGTACGTTCCTAATCACACTCACAGGGTCACTATAGATGCAGACCTGCTTTACCTTCTGTGTGCATACCCACTTAAATGCCCTGGTCACAGCCATAATCTCCATGGTCATGCTACTCGTAGTAACCGCAAAGGCACCACTCTCCTCCATGATCGTTTTACCTGTGCACTGAGCTGTGAAGGCCAAGCACTGCGATCATGTCTAATCACAGATCCCTCTTTGGCATTCTCACTGATTAAAGCCTGCACTTCTTTCTCCACAGATCTGGGACACCATTCTCTGCATTCTCTGCTAAATGATATAGGTAGTATCAATGATGTTCAAAGACGCAATAATATTATTTTCTTGTTGTGAGTATGATGTCCATGTTTTCGCTCCACACAGATGAACACTGAATAAATATACTTGCTAGATATTTTTGTATTATTATTATTAGTAATAGTCGCAGTAGTAGTAGTAGTAGTAGTATAGTAGTAGTAGTAGTAGTAGTGGTGGTAGTGGTGATGGTGGTGGCGGTGTTAATAGTAGCAGCAGCACCATTATCGGTAGTATCAGTGATGTGAAAAGTCGCAATAATATTATTTTAGCACCATTGTTTAGCTTTAAAAGTTTCTGACATTGCAGAAATAAGGGACAAAATGAAGAAAAAGAAGAAAAATATAAAACAGATACTATGAATAAAAAAGAAAACGTGTAGATGCGTATTCAAAGATTAACGCCGGTTTTTTTTGGGGAGAGAACTTGTAGAGGCGTAATCAAAAGATTAACGCCAACCTTCGAGAAAACTTGTGCAGACGTAATCAACAGATTAACGCAAACTCTCGAAATTTCTGAAACTAAAGACAGGAAATTAAAAATGAACGAGAATAAGGCCATAGTAAAGTGAAGATACATAATCACTTCACTTCAATATCAGTCTTCTGTAAGATTGCAGCCGATGACAGGCACAGAGACCCAGTAACACGTCTGTGACACCAGTTTTATGATTCGCGTTTGCTTGTCAGGTCGACAGAGAATTCTACTTCCGTTTTCCTTCTCAAACTCCTGCAGATTAGCATAATGCAGTTCTGAGTACGGAATGTTTTGAATCACGGTTTACAGTTCGGTTGAGGTATTTACGAATTCATCGGGACACATCCGACTACAGCATTAAAAACTGATAAAAAATATAGTTTATTAACAAACCTTCTGAACATAAATAAAGTAGCGCAAACTTTAGCTAAATTTGTGTGTTAATATTACAAATTGCCTTTTTTTAGAAAAGCAAATTGTATCTATTGTGGAGTGTGCTCTGTGTACCAAAGCACTTCAAAGAATTTATGAATACATACATTATGGTTGTTGAGTGTAGCGATATTAAATGATGGTTTCTAAATGTTCATGAAAATGTGAAGTTTTTACAAACGGCGTTGATTACAACCAAAATTAATCATCAGGTGGCATATCCTGAACAGGATGTAACATTCATCGCAGCCTTTCGAAACTTCTGCAGATCTTGATTCAATCTTCCTGCTTCTGTGTTGTCATGTTTAGGTGGTATTTCATATCTTGAGTCCATTATCATCGTGACCAACCACTGTTTCGTATCCCTAACATCATCCTCTTCATTATGGTCATATATATATATATATATATATATATATATATATATATATATATATATATATATATATATATATATATATATATATATATATATATATATATATATATATATATATATATATATATGTTTGATATGTTCAAAATATTGTTATTTTCTAGAGAATCTTGTTTTTAGGCTCTTTTACTTTAATTTCTCTCAGATTGTCCATATTGGCTAGGTATTAGGATTATACTTTGTCTTTCTAAATAGTTGTGTCTCTTTATGACCAAATAGGTGTAGCAAAAAGAAAACTACTCCTGTTTGGTCATATAAAGAGATACAACTGTTTACAAAGACAAATAATGGAGGGCAGAGCATCTGGGAGGAGGAAGAAAGGCAGACAAGAAGACGATGGACTGACGACATTAAAGATAACATGAATATGTGGTTGGAAAATGCAAGCCGCATCGCCAAAGACAGAGGGATGCAGGGAGTTCATTGGGAAGACAACTTTCTGGAGATAATACGTCACATTACACACATTAAGTATTATGTATTAGTTTATTGATTATCCTCCTCCCACACCAGACATGTCCATAGGTTCTCAGATCTCCGCTTCAGTAAATCTCTCAGAGTACAACGGCTGATGGTTCCGGTTCTATGTTGGTTCACTGCTCTTTTTGAAATATTTGCCAGTTGTTCTCTACGGGTCATGCCTATCCTCATTCCTAATTCGAGGATTCTCGATATTGAGTCATGCTCATCCATCTGAAAATACTCTGATCGTGCGGACTCACGAAGAGCAATGAGTATGCCCGCTCGGTCCATAGACTGGCCATCTGTTATGGTGGCGGGTCTAGCTAATTGGTCGGACCGTTCCTTTCCCTCCACGCCAGGGACAAAGATAAAGCTTAGTTTCCGTAGCGATAGCCGAATTTTAGTTTTTTCTAATGACTCTAACCATCCTCTATATACATTATATGTTTTCACTTTCTGAATCATATTCTTTGAGTCACTTGTATGCACGTATGAGAATAAGCTTGCGATTCCAGTCAGTTAAGTGCCTTCGTTACTGCATATACTTCCATTGTAAGACTGCTTGTTGTTGCGGTAACTCTCCACTGGCATCGTGCACTGTTCTTTCGTGTGATCTGGCAACAAAGACCCATGCGTGTCGGTGGTGACGGATGTCCAACCCATCCGTGTAAATCGCAACAGCAGTGTCATCGGCATGTTCGCATATGAGTACTTTGACCTCAGCATCCACACCCACAGGAATTTGTTCCCTGCACTCTCTATGGAGCGTAATGGCGGTCGTGACTGCTTCTTGAAAGACGATAGGAATAGGTATCCATTCCTCGCCCGGAGTTATGTCTTCTGTGACGTAAATCTGTTTAACGGTATCCTTGACACGACCCATCTACGATTTTCCTTATTTGAGCCTGCTTCCCTTCCCACGATTGAGCTCACTGTTTAGTAGGTGATCTACATCAGAACTCACTCTGGGGTATGTACAGGGCATGCCACATATCATTTCTGTAAGATATGCTCGGAAAATCAAGTAGAAATCTCATAGCCGCACAGGGTGTGTCCCTTGTGCAACCAAGGATGATCCGCATCGCTTCATTTTGAACTCTCTCCAACCTCTCAATCTGTGTGTTACTGGCGGTGATATTGGCACCTGCACATTCAATTAAAGGGACGACAAACCCTAATATAGCATTACGAGATGTTTAGTATCAGCCGCTGCTATCACTATCTGAGCTAAAAGTCCTTTGTTGGCCTTTACGATAACACGAGCAACACCACTGATAACCATCTAACGACAAAAGGGTTAACATTAAAGAGCAAGAGCATGTTGATGAAGTACTCGAACGGCACTCTGTTCCTTCTGTAACATTTTGTTTCAAATGCTGCATTTGTGTTTCTCACCTTATTGAGGACTGTCCTAGATTCACATCCATATATTGCAAATGGGAATTAGCAACTCTAAATGAGTTAGTTTTGTTATTTATTTGTAGCCAAGCCATATGTTTCTCATTTGTATCAGTTACCAAACTTTATATAAAAACAAAAACCAATTAAACGAACAAGTTGTTTATTTGAAAACACTATATAAGTTTGTCATACATACCAACATGTATTAGAATGGACAATATATGTACAGAATATTTGTCATTATTTGGGTTATGGCGTTGTATGCATAAGTTGAAAGCATAATTTATAAAATTAGCTGCCCTTTTGAAGGCTTTAGGCACAAAATGAATGATACAAGTCTGTAAAATAAGATGCCCTTCTGTGGGCGGTTGTAGGCACAATTTGAAGTTAGTAATCTGTAAAATAAGGCGCCCTTCTGTGGGCGATTGTAGGCACAAGATGAAGGTTATAAGTATGTAAATTATGATGCCCTTCTGTGGGCCGATGTAGGCACAAGATGTAGGCTATAAATATGTATAATAAGATACCCTTCTGTGGGCAGTTGTAGGCACAAGTTGAAGTTATTAATCTGTAGAAATAAGATGCCCTTCTATGGGCAGTTATAGGCACAAGTTGAAGTTATTAATAAGTAAAACAAGCTGTCCTTCTGTTGGGCTGGAATAGACACAGTTACTGAAAACATATTTTTAATTATTTGACATGTCGGTATTAGTAGTAATAGTAATTGCTACACATGTATATTGCAAGTCAGTAATTGCTGTTTATGTTCGTTACAAGTGAGTAATAACTGCAGATGTTTGTTACAATTAATAATTGCTGCACATGTTTATTACAAGTCAGTAATTGCTGCAGACATCTGTAACTTGTCAGTAATTTATGCAGACGTATGTAAGCCTTGCAAGTCAGTAATGCCTGTTTGTGTCCATTCATTCATTCATTTCCCTTCAGCGCTGAAGTTAGCGTATAGGGCAGAGGTCAGGTCTCTCCAATTCTGTCTGTTCAAAGCTATTCTGTGCAGTTCTTGAATAGTATGAACATTGTTTGTTTTACTTTCTCTAAGTATTGTTTTTCTGAGTGTTTATGTTGGTCTCTCCCTGGTTCTTTTCCCTGTAGGTATCCGTTCACGAGATTGGTGGTAGCTATTGCAAGTTAGTAATTGCTGCACATTTCTATTAAAAGTCAGTAATTTCTTCAGATTTCTATGACAAGTCAGTAATTGCTGCAAATTTTTGTAGCAAGTCAGTAATTCTGCATATATATGCTATAAGTCCGTAATTGCTGCACACCGCAGTTACGTCATTAGTTGCTGCAGATGTTTAGTACAGTTCAGTAATTGCTGCACACCGCAGTTACGTCATTAGTTGCTGCAGATGTTTAGTACAGTTCAGTAATTGCTGCACACCGCAGTTACGTCATTAGTTGCTGCAGATGTTTAGTACAGTTTAGTAACTGCTTCCGATCTCGATGACAAATGAGTAATGGCTGAAAAGCTCTATTACAATTTCTTAATTTCTGTAAGTGTCTGTTACAAGTCAGTAATTGATGCAGATGTGATAAGTTAGTAATTGATGCAGATGTGACAAGTTAGTAATTGATGCAGATGTGACAAGTTAGTAATTGATGCATATGTGACAAGTTAGTAATTGATGCAGATGTGACAAGTTAGTAATTGATGCAGATGTGACAAGTTAGTAATTGATGCAGATGTGACAAGTTAGTAATTGATGCAGATGTGACATGTTAGTAATTGATGCAGATGTGACAAGTTAGTAATTGATGCAGATGTGACAAGTTAGAAATTGATGCAGATGTGACAAGTTCGTAACTGATGCAGATGTGACAAGCTAGTAATTGATGCAGATGTGACAAGGTAGTAATTGATGCAGATGTGACAAGTTAGTAATTGATGCAGATGTGACAAGTTAGAAATTGATGCAGATGTGACAAGTTCGTAACTGATGCAGATGTGACAAGCTAGTAATTGATGCAGATGTGACAAGTCAGTAATTGATGCAGATGTGACAAGTTAGTAATTGATGCAGATGTGACAAGTGAGTATTTGATGAAGATGTCTGTTACAGGTCAGAGAATAGATCCAGATGTCTTTTACATGGCAGTAATTGTGGAAGATATCAGTTGCAAGTCAGTCATTGTTACATATGTTTGCTACAAACTGAGTTAATTGCTACAGATATCTACTCTGCTACAAACTGAGTTAATTGCTACAGATATCTACTCTGCTACAAACTGAGTTAATTGCTACAGATATCTGCTCTGCTACAAACTGAGTTAATTGCTACAGATATCTACTCTGCTACAAACTGAGTTAATTGCTACAGATATCTACTCTGCTACAAACTGAGTTAATTGCTACAGATATCTACTCTGCTACAAACTGAGTTAATTGCTACAGATATCTACTCTGCTACAAACTGAGTTAATTGCTACAGATATCTGCTCTGCTACAAACTGAGTTAATTGCTACAGATATCTGCTCTGCTACAAACTGAGTTAATTGCTACAGATATCTACTCTGCTACAAACTGAGTTAATTGCTACAGATATCTACTCTGCTACAAACTGAGTTAATTGCTACAGATATCTGCTCTGCTACAAACTAAGTTAATTGCTACAGATATCTACTCTGCTACAAACTGAGTTAATTGCTACAGATATCTACTCTGCTACAAACTGAGGTAATTGCTACTGATGTCTGCTCTGCTACGACTGAGTTAATTGCTACTGATGTCTGCTACGACTGAGGTAATTGATACTGATGTCTGCTACGACTGAGGTAATTGCTACTGATGTCTGCTCTGCTACAAACTGAGGTAATTGCTACTGATGTCTGCTCTGCTACGACTGAGTTAATTGCTACTGATGTCTGCTACGACTGAGGTAATTGATACTGATGTCTGCTACGACTGAGGTAATTGCTACTGATGTCTGCTCTGCTACAAACTGAGGTAATTGCTACTGATGTCTGCTCTGCTACGACTGAGGTAATTGCTACTGATGTCTGCTCTGCTACGACTGATGTAATTGCTACTGATGTCTGCTACGACTGAGGTATTTGCTACTGATGTCTGCTCTGCTACGACTGATGTAATTGCTACTGATGTCTGCTACGACTGAGGTAATTGCTACTGATGTCTGCTACGACTGAGGTAATTGCTACTGATGTCTGCTACGACTGAGGTAATTGCTACTGATGTCTGCTACGACTGATGTAATTGCTATTGATGTATGTTTCAAATTCTTGCAGCCTTCTCCTACAAGTCAATCACTGCTGCAAGTGTCTCTGCATGACCTCTTTGTCATTATCCTTCCATCGCCAGATTTACTTATTTTGATAGCTATAAACAAGTGAAGTAGACAACAAAATGGACTACTATCACACATGTTCAACTAGTGAGCAGAAATAAATTATGGTAGCTAAGGAACAAAAGACTTCCATTAGCTGAATCAACATAGTGAACAACAGCCAATTTTCACAATAAATAATAACAATAGCAATTTTAGAAGAAAAAACAACCGCACAAATTAAGAGCACATCTTATTCAGGATGTTTTTATATAAGTTGCAGATAAGTCTGCATTTTTTTCCTTGACAGCATTTATTGCCAATATTTTGTAATTGTTTTCTGAGCGCTCCAGATTTACAACTGTCCTTGTTAGAAAATGAACATGGTCCATTGTCTGTAACAGACTCGGTATGTATTCTTCCGCCACAGAACAAGCGATAATAAACTAAGAATTGCACAATGGAAATAAAACCGTATTTTTAAATGTTGTTTCTCATATTCCCGCGGGATCTCTCTTGTAGCAGAATAAGTATCCTACTAATACAGAGAACAGAGATGCTATGTTTGTGCTATAAATTTATTAGCGCCATTGGGGCGACACATTCGACAAGTATTAGAATCGTTATTTATTAAATAAGTTTTCAAAGTTCCCACAACGTTCTATTTTACGTTTGTTAAAAACAAACAGGAGCTATTCAAGTCCCTTGTCAATTATGCAATCATGTGGGCTCATCGGTTATCAACTTTCAAACATGATGTTATTTGACTTTTCCGTGAACTTTCTTTGGCTATCGACACAAAGAATACAAAAAGTGACCAATGAAAATCACGGGAAAAGTTGGATGAGTCACTTTTAGAGGATGATTCTCGTGGAATCGACAGGACTATATAATTGATGAGGGATTTGAGCTAGACATACATCTGACATTTGTAGCGGTCTCATATTGCGCTTGCTATGACTACATGTCCTGACTCATTTTTTGTATAGATTATGAAATAGACTATTAATACATTATGAAACAGACTATTAATGCTCTTGTGCTTTGTTTTGTTTACTCTCATCAAAAGACGATAGCCCATACTTTTTTTGAAACATCTTGAGAAGAAATAAAATTAAACACAGAGGACAACAGGCAAGTTGAAGAGTAAATGGAATAAAGGAAGACCAATAGAGAAAATGCTGGCCATCTTGACATTGCAGCATGGGGGAACATCAAAAATGATCGCCGGTATACAAGACAGAAAGCTGTGGACAGAAATATTAACCATACAGCATGGACTACAAGAAGAAAATTATGTAAAATGTACACGCTTATCATTTTGTGAGTTCATTTTGCTCACACCTGTACAGGTGAGCAGCTACACGGAAAGACATAGGACGTTTAAAGACATGCACATTGGTTAGTTGTAAGTGAGGGTTATGTTAATGCTGCGGTTTCTATAATTCTGTTGGCTAGTATTTGAAAACATATCATTACAGTAATATCCGTAAGGCACTATAGGGTTGCCTGTAAATCCTGGACCACCTGCTTGGTAGGGAGCTATGTGATTGTCGTTTGATAGTGAAAAGGGTCCGGTTTGTGGGTCGTGGTATCCAGTGAAAGGTGGATAAAGTGTACTGGCTCTCCCGGTGGTATTTTGTTGATTTACGGGGTCGTCGCTTAAAACAAGTCTGGGCATTGAAGGAGATGAGTGTCTTGGAGGTGCGGATGGAGGCGGTGTATGTGCACCGTCTCTGGAATCTTTATGGCGTGGTGATATTGTGGTTAAAGAGCTGTGTTCCGTTTCACTTGGGTCTATTCGAGTAGGTTGATGTGGCACTGTCGGAAATATCCCATTCTCCAAAGTGGAAGATACTGTATTTGGTGATCTGTTTACTGGGCCCAACCTGCAAGAATGATATTCTCGATGATTGTGTCGACCTTCACTTTGTCGTGGCGGAGAAGTTAAAGTTATATACGTAAGTTCCTGTGAGCCGTCTTGTTGGTCTTGTTCTTTTGGTGCTATATTTGGAGATCGTTCGAACTTATTCTGACTTTCAACTACCCTCGGGGATAAAATAGGATACGAATTATAGTTTGGTGACATTGTATTATAAACGGATTCATTCTGGTAGCTGCGGTTCTGTACTCCATGAGGTGATGCTGGAAGATCAGTGAAGATTGTTTCTGCTGGTTCTGTCTTTAGCGACAAGCCTAACACTTGAGATCTGTCGTCGACGCCTGCTGATATTCCGCGAGTTTTACTGTAGTACTGACCTGTACTCGCTCTGTACCTGTTGTAATCATCTCTGACGTCAGCAGCATAAATGTTTGTGGCATGACCTGCGTTAGCACTACTGTTGAAACTTCTTGGCGCACAGTTGATGTGTTGGAACCCTGAACTTTGACAGCTCAGAATTTGTGCAGGTCGTAAGTCATCAATAGGACTTCTTGTCAGGTGCTGACTATGAGCCAGAGGATTGTTCATACAGTCGTTTCCCCCATGCCTGAATATTTTCATATCGTTTTCATGGTAAAAGTTATGAGGGGCATATTTTGAGCAGTTCTTGTAGATTTCAATACTTGGTATTCCGACATCTAAACCGGGAGGAGGCAAACAGGTGTTAGTTATGTTTATTTGTGTGAAAGGTCCGTGTGTTAGTTGTTCCATTCCCATTCCTGGACCAGGAGGTGACCGATGAGGCACGAAGGTGTGTGAGGGAGAGTCCCTGATATAACCGAACGTTGAGGGCATAAATGAGTTCTTGTGCATTGCTGATTTAGGACACACACACTCAAAGGGAGGACAGGAACACATGACGTCGTCTGAAATATATAGAAATGTAGATATAAAACTACAAGCATGCTTATAAATTATTTTTTTTTAATGTAAAACTACAAACATGTTTATAATTTATATTAGTAAAACTATCTTAAATATAAAACTACAGAATATTTATACATTATATCGGTAAAATTATCTTAAATACAAAACTACAGGCATGATTATAAATTATATTGGGAAAACTATCTTAAATAAAAATATTTTTTTTCATTTATTCTTAAATTCCCACGGGATCTCTGCAGAACAATGGTCATACTATGTTTCTAGCAGGATATAGTTCAGAAAAGAAAAATGCGTTGTGTCGACGTGTTAATTGCGCCAATCTCCCGACACATCCGACTACGGTGTTGGTAAGTAATACGTTCAGTGTTTTACCACTTTCACTAAACTTCGATCTCTGTAACTATATCTCTAGTAGGCCAGACGTACGAAAGAATTGGTTCTGGTCCTTAAAGCTAACCATCTTACTTAAATCTAACCACTGTAACCACTAACTACTGTAACCTCTAACCACTGTAACCACTAACCACTGTAAACATTAACCACTGTATACATTACATAATATAGTTAACGGATAGATAATTCATTGTTGAACATTTTCAAATATGGAATATTTTAGGGGTCCGCAGTAGACACACAAAATTAAATAGGTCCGCAACAACGGAAAGTTTAATAGCCGGTGATCTAAGCGGCTCAGATTATGGAAATAAGAACCCTATTTTCTGGGAAAGTAAAGACAGCGATCTTTATTACCACATCATCCCTAGGCGTAATAATAATACAATAGTAGTAATAGCAGTAGTATGTCTCAGAACTCCGTTAAGGTCGCAAGAACACTGCAGAAAATGCGTAAATACATAGTGATTTATATTTGATCATGGGTTTGGATGGGTGTATAGAATTCAATGCCATTTCATTCCTTCATATTGCCAATGAACGGTTTTCTCTGTTCCTCACAGCAACGTCACCACTCTGATGTTTCATGCAAGACTCCTTTAGACGAGAAATCGTATCCTTAGACATATAACAGAACAGTATAAGATTTCACCGGACAAGGCTAGATATGCGTGATTCTTGGAATCCTGCCTACCCTTGATATGAATGATTCCTGGAATCCTGCCTACCCTAGATATGCGTGATTCTCGGAATCCTTCCTACCCTTGACATGAGTGATTCTTGGAATCCTGCATATCCTTGGAATCCTGCATATCCTTGGTATGAGTAATTCTTGTAATCCTGCCTACCCTTGATATGAGTGATTCTTGTAATACTGCATACCCTTAATATGAGTGATTCTTTGAATCCTGCGTATCCTTGGTATGAGTGATTCTTGGAATCTTACCTGCATTTGAATTTAATTATGATATTTTCGATTATAATACGATCTCTATAGCAAATATGTAGTATATAAATATATATATATATATATATATATATATATATATATATATATATATATATATATATATATATATATATATATATATATATATATATATATATATATATATATATATGAATATATATATATACACATATATATATATCCTATGTTCTTCAACTGAGTCCGCCATTCGAATCTTGTAGGATACCTTCTGATTTTCAATATAAATACCATGCTTTCATTATCGTCGTCTGAAAAACGTACCTTCAGATGGAATGTACATTTTTCTATCAGGTCCATCATCATTACTGGATATAGGGTAGCGACGTTTGCTTGGCATTGATGAAATTCTGTCCTGGAGATGATAAACATATATTAATATTTATGTATGTCTCTGAAAGAGAACAGTTAAAATATTCAAATGTCTGGCGCACTGGTTAGACTACTAGCTTCTTGTTTCGGAGATAATGGTTTATTTCCCAGAAACAACAGGAAACGTTTGTTCAAAGATTGTTTTTTTTAATTTGGTTAACTTCTTCCCACATTTCCTTTGTGGTTCTTGCTTTTTTTCTTTCTCGAATATCTCAATCAAGTCTCCGTTTCATTTTATAGTTCCATTTTGTATTTATTCGTCCAATTCTTAATAAAGACAATGTAGTCGAAACGTCGATCTTTTGTTTTGTTCAACGTAAAATTGTTATGTTAGCCCTTGTTAAATTATTTTTCAATATTTACTTAGCAATATGGTGAACAGTTTTATTGCAGTATCCCACCCACTAAATTGTCACATGTCCTTTATGGTTCTTAAACACATTCTCAACAAATATTCACTACAATATTTCTCTTTTTTTTATACATCTTTAGCCAACCTAATATGTCTCTCGTGTTATTTTATGTCATTCTAGTAATAAAATAATGTTAACAACACCGTGTTAACGTGAGCGTAATGAAGATATCTTGAAAGAAATTAATTCAAAAAGAGAGTTGCTTATCCGCATTATAAATTGACAGTCCATATTTTGTGGACTCATCATGAGAAGAAGAAAGATGGAAAAATGTGTAAGATCAGGCAAGTTGAAGAACAAGAGAATCAGGAGAAGACCAAGAGAGGGAGAGAAGATGATTGACAACCTAGCATTGAAGCATGGGAGAACATGGTATCAGAAATGATTGACAACATATGCAATAGAAGGATGTGGAAAGACATGGTAACCAGCGACACAGGGCAGGGACCATAAGAAGAAAAAGAAACAAAGATAATATCTGTAGCGTGCGTGTTGTTTTGAATTATGAGTTATGATTACATGTTATTATTAATCTACTTCGAACATTTCTTCTTCTTCTGCGTTCGTTCTCAAACTCCTGCAGGTTAGCAGTATGTAGTCCAGAGAACGGAATGCGTTGTGTCATGGTCTACAGCATTGCTGCAATATCTGCGCATTTCAGCCTGCCACATCCGACTTCAGCACGGCTTTGGATCACTGACCCTATATTGGATGAGACAGCTAACTCCTTCCCATAACCTCCTTAGTCGCCTTTTATGACATGCGTGGAAGGTAAACAGTGTTGCTATTCTTTGCTCCCCTTTCGGGCCCCGGCAACACACGGGCGACTTCGAACATTTATCCGTAGGTGTTCTGATTTCTGCCTCAATAATTTCATCAGAGTGTAGCATCCGACACTTCCAATTCCACGTTGATTTGTCAGACTCTTTGCACATCTATTATGTTTCTCTTTACTTCCCGTTCCTATCTTTACACCACTCTCGTGCAGTCTTGAGAGTGACCATGATTCACACTTTTGAAAACTTGTGTATGTTATACAGCGAACCTAATATCTTTTTTTTTTCAATCTCTCTTTGTTAGATACTTGTTAAAATCACCTTTCTCTCTTTCTCAGCGGAGACCACGATAAGAACATTCATAGCTACGGAATTCAGAGTTCACTTCATATATTTAAAGAGTGTTGTATTGTTGTATAGTGCATCTGTTTGTGAACACCATCCCGGAAGACAAGATTTAAAGAGTGTTGTCTTGTTGTATTGCATCTGTTTGTGAACACCATCCCGGAAGACAAAATTTAAAGAGTGTTGTCTTGTTGTATAGTGCATCTGTTTGTGAACACGGAAGACAAGATCCCGGATACTTCAATTCTTAATACGACTAACATTTTTAACAGAAAATATATTCTAATGCAGTCTTCTTGTGTCGTGTCCTTCGTAGATTACACAATTCTGTGGGAATATCCTTCTAAGGTAGTGCATTTAATATTTCCCATGATTTTCATTGATTGCTTCGTGCGTAGTTTGTGTCGACAGCTAATGAAACTCACAGGACAATTCAGATGCCTCATTTTAGAAAGGTGATTCTCAATTTCGGCCACAGGGCTTATTTTGAAATGGTCACGTTGTGTATATACTTTGTATCGTCACACAAAGAAGATCAGGGAAGATGTCTTCTTCTCGTTCGCAGTTTGACATGTCTACACAGCAAGTCCTGTTTTCTTAATAAATGCTGCTGTATTTGAAAGCTCCCCAGTGCTCCCATACATCTTTCTGTGGATATCCATCTCTGTGGGCCAGTGTTCTTCCCTTAATTGATTTAGTGTATTGCAGTCTTACATGATATCTTCAGCGGTCTGTGCTGTCTCCCCACAGGGGCACAGATGTGATGGGACCAGTGTTAGTCTATTTAAGTGGCTGATTAATCGAGTATGTCCTGTTCTGAGATGGAAGATGATGTAAAATTAGCGTTATTTTTAAGGCTGATTTACAGTGACTCCACAGGACTGTATTCATGACAAGAGACTCGCTTCTTGCAATATTTCATACACACAAGGGAACCGAAGTAGTAGGGACTAAGTCACTGGTCAACTGACCGAGCCATACATTATTGAAGTGAGGACATTTCGTGGTCAATTCAGTTACCAGGAAATTGTTACATGGGCTAACAATCTTGGACGGCATCGATCCATGGCCTATCTTAAAATGAAACTAGTCATGTGATTTCTGGTAAACATTAGTCAGGCTGCTGATCACTTATGTGGTAACTCTGATGCTACGGTGCTGATCCAAAGTTTACTGTTTCTGTATTTTAATACACACAACTTACCAAAACTGTTGACAATAGAAGAGGAAGATGTGCAAAGTTAACAGATATTTGATATTTATCTAAGAATGCCTACCCCGTCTTGACGTAGCTGCTTAGAAAATGCGTGTCTGCCTTTATCTGACAGCGATTTGACTTCAGGCCTAGGATGATCGTGGTACCCTTTAGCTTGAAAGAATACAGAACTGTTGACGTGACGCCAAAAATGAGTCACAGGATAACCGCAGTGTCCCCTGCATGAGAGTAGGGTTAGTTTTCCTTGACAACCAGGGTTGGGACATGGTTTACCTGTGTGATAAATATGTTGCATACATTACAGGTTAATCTTTTTTTTATCAGGTAACTGCTTCAAAAGTAAATGGTTTCGCTGATAAATAAATAATGTACAAATATGTTCAAAATATGTTCTGTTAAAATGAAAGAATTCATGATAAGAAAGTTCATGAAAACTGTTCGTGTTTGCGCGTTTCATCATGACAACTGTTCGTGTTTGCGCGTTTCATCATGAAAACTGTTCGTGTTTGCGCGTTTCATCATGAAAACTGTTAGTGTTTGCGCGTTTCATCATGAAAACTGTTCGTGTTTGCGCGTTTCATCATCTTTTTCTTATTACCGATTTCAGTTTAATATGTCTACACAGCAACTCCAGTTTTACTGATAAAAGCTGCTGTATTTGAAAGTTCATCAAGACTCCCATACAGCTTTCTGTGGATGTCTGTGTCTGTAGGACAATGCTCCTCCCTCAACTGGTTTAGTGTAATGTAAATACCACACTAACAATATTGGCTTGATGGTTACTAGGACATGCTGACTAATACTAATAATAATAATAATAATAATAATAATAATAATAATAATAATAATAATAATAATAATAATAATAATAATAATAATAATAATAATAATAATAATAATAAAATCCATAACTAGTCAAGGTCGCATGGGTGCCACACTGACTGGATACATCAGCGCAAATTGTCATCCAAACAGTTCTGTTCTCAGTCATTCGGAGAAGTGTAGAGAATCACGTAGAGATCATTCCTTGATTTTATCGATCCAGTATTTTCTCTATCCTGCTTTTCCCCTTCTACCCTCGACTGTTCCTTGTAAAATAATTTGAGAGAGAGAAAGAGACAGAGAGAGAGAGAATCTTATCTCGTTACATGCCCAAACCAAACAAGTTTACTCCGTTCTGCCAAAAGTGGTTCTTGACAAAGTTGACTGAATATGACATGCTGAATCATACATGTCATCAACTTTATCCTCAGCCGCGCCTCTCGAATATATGTCATATTGGCTATTTAGAGAGCAAGCCTTCTAAAGCGACTAATTTTACTATTACCTTATTTTTTATTGACTGTTACACAAGGTATATTAATAGTGACCAATGAAAATGTACGTGAATAGTCAAATTAGTAATTAGGAAGGCTTGATTTCACATTAGCCCGTTGGTTTTCTATAGTAGAAGGTCATGCATCAGCTTGTCATAGAACTTCGTGCCAATGTTTTTTCACATGTGTTTTATGTAATTGTTTTTCAAGTATCTTCTTCTCCTTCGTTTTCCAACGTTTGTACAGCCAATATCTCTTAATGGTAGTTCCTATGTTTCATTCTGTGGTCAGCCAGTTTAACTTTTACATATTCTTCCCTGGTTGTTCGACCACTTGGCAACTGGTGTCTGGACTTCTAGTTTATGGTGCAAAGAATATAGCAACTGTCTACTTTCCAGGTATGTCGTAGGAGACGACTAAGGGAAGTTAGTGAATAGCTCATAACCTAGAACCCGCGTAAAATTAGTCGGGGTGCATGTTTAGTCTCCGAAGGAAGTTATTCTAGTGTGCCAGAATCCCAGGACTATCACATCCTGCCAAGAGCACATCACACTTCTGGGTCAATTACCTCATCATTCTTGTGTCAGATTTGTGGACTCATCTGCAGTGATGGCGATCTAGCATTCCCGTTCACCTGGGAGTCTGCCACAGAAAGACAAAGGTGTAATTCCTTGTATCCCTTCGTCATAAACGGGGATTATTTGACAGAAGACAAAAGAAAGAAAATTGAGACAAGATGTCACAACTTTTTGTGAAGATAGATAAGATGTGAGATACTTTTTGCATTCCGGACAAGTAGTAGAGGACCCTTTTCCCACACGGCCATTAACAATAATAACAATACCTGTTTGTTTGTTTGTTTGATTGAGAGCCCCAGGAATTGCGAGCGATTAGCTCTTACTTCCTATGTGCATTGGGGTGGTTTTTCCTGAGATTTCTTTCATACCCAGTATGTTTTAGCTTTCGGATTAGTGCAATGCCTATTGAAGGAGCTTTCTACTCAGAAGTGGTCTATAATTGTATAAACAACATGCTACAAATCTTCCATAAGAGAGCCTCAATATAAAGACATGTCATCTATTAAGGTTTTCAGTTGCATGGGTGGTTTGTCAGTGGGCCATAGTTCACTTCTGTATGTCTAACTAATTCACTTCTGTGTGTTTAACTAGTTCACTTCTGTATGTCTAACTAATTCACTTCTGTATGTCTATCTAACTAGTTCACTTCTGTCTAACTAGTTCACTTCTGTGTGTCTAACTAATTCACTTCTGTGTGTCTATCTAACTAGTTCATTTCTGTATGTCTATCTAACTAGTCCACTCCTGTATGTCTATTTAACTAGTTCACTTTTTGTATGTTGAACTAATTCATTTCTGTGTGTCTAACTAGTTTACTTCTGTGTGTCTATCTAAATAATTCACTTCTGTATGTCTATCTATCTAATTCACTTCTCTGTCTAACTAGTTCACTTCTGTGTGTCTATCTAACTAGTTCACTTCTGTAATTGACAAAATAATACAGTATCTATAAAACGTACCAATTTGTTTTCGTCTGGCCTTATCACATATGGCTGGTCTAAGGTGTACTTTTCGACCAGATTCAAGAAGACAGTCAAGCGAGCACACGAGTACTCCCAAACACGATTTCTTCAGGATTAGAGCGTTGTGGTTGTTAGTATTACGCATAGCCCAACCGCTGACGTGTCTTCTGGCATCATCACTGTCTCCTCTGTATACACGACGATAATGACCACTCGGCCACAGTTCAAAAGGATCGTGAGTATCTGACTGAAAAAGAGACATGAAATCATAAATTAATACACAGATTGTATGAATGTTGAAACTAAACTAAAATTTGGAATAAATAATGAGGTTATAAATAATGAATCACGCGGTACTGAGTACGTGACAGGGAACGTTCGTCAGAAGAATGAGATGAGCGTCTTGATTATATAATATTAGTAAAATAAAATTTCCTATTAAAATACTTTGCCCACAAGGAAATAGCCACTGCTCAGACACGTTAAGATTCGCTCACTGAAAAAAAAATTAGAGAGAGTGTTGGTGAAGACGTAATAGTTAGTTATATTTGTTTCCAGAACATGTAAACAAATGTATGTTGTAAGAGACGACTAAGGATACTTCGGGGTTAAGTTAGCTGTCCCATGTCATATAGGGTCAAAGTGACACAGTGGCTGTGTTGAAGTCGGATGTGTCAGACCGAGGTATCGAGGTTATTCTGAAAACCATGACACAGTGTATTCTGTTGTTGTTTTTTTATTATATCCTACGGATATGCAGGATTTTGAGAACAAACGCAGAGCAACAATAAGATTACACTTTGTGAGTAATTCTGGTTTGATGACATTATCTGGCAGAAATCTAAATTCTCCATAAATCAGCTGAGAAAAGAGAACTTTGACATTTTGACATAGAGATACTTCAAAGTTTAGACACTTTATACTTAGTTACTTTGACAATTGGAAACCGAGATTCTTCAAAATGTAGACTCCTAGACATTTAGACCTGGTTACTTAGATATTTGGAGGCCGATGAGCGCAGTGGCTAGCGCACTGGCTTAGCATATGATTGGTACATGGTCCATTCCCCATTTTTGGCGGAAATGTTCTTCAGATCGCAACGGTTTCTGGGTCGATTCTGCCTTAATTGCGTTCTGGATTAATCCAGAAAGTAAATACTATGTGAAGATGAGATGGCTACCGTCCTCATATACCGCCCTCCCAATGCCTCTTAAAGACGGCGCCTGTTGAATTTGTACATGCACCAACCATATGAATCTGTTCACTTTCTAATCAATCTTCTTCTTCAGTGTTCATTCTTAAACTCCCGCTGGATCTCTCTTGTAGCAAAACAATGATCTTACTAGATTTCCAGCAGGATGTAGTCCAGAGAATGGAATTGTGTTGTGTCGTACCATCCATCTCTGTTCAATTTCTACATGTCCCAACCATCCCAATCTGTTCACTTTCTACATGCACCAACCATCTGAAACTGTTCACTTTCTTCACGCACCAACCATCTGAAACTGTTCACTTTCTACACGCACCAACCATCTGAAACTGTTCACTTTCTACACGCACCAACCATCTGAAATTGTTCAACTTGTACATGCACCAACCATCTGAATATGATCAATTTCAATATGTCCCTGCCATCTGAATCTGTTAAAACTTTTCTGCAATGATAATATTAAAAACTTGTGAAGTGTTAATCTGTTGGAGATACGTTGCAGCCAACCTTCGTTGCGGAGACGGCACTTGATGATGATGATGATGAAGTGTTAATCATTACATGTTCTATCATGTATGTTTACATAAGTATACTGTACAATTACATATTCCTAATGCTATCATTTTTCACACAACACATGTTGCAAGTATTGAGATATATTGCCACAATAATATTAATATATCGTATGTGTTTTCATTTTTTTTATTTTCCCAGTTCATTTGTGCACTTTTGTGATTTGCATAATGCGGGTACATTGCCAGGGTGCTTAAATTGGACGCGGGCAGGTGAGGGTTTAGTTCCATATTGAAGAGACTTTTTCATAATAACAAGACTGACTTTGATGTAAGATAATTGTGTGAGCTATGTTAATACAGTACAGTATTAACTTGTGGCGGTAAACATCAAAACTATGCGTCCAGAAAGTTAAACAGATAGGACAATTCATGTGTGGTCATATCGTTCTGACAGATTGTCGGAAGCGAACCTTTATCAGTAGGAGTTAAACTGTGCCTTTGATACCAAGCATTGTGTATGTGAAACTCATTTATGTAAACTAATTTCGGCTTTAGTCGATCTATCTATTCGTTAAACCCTTTGTTGCATTTCATCGTCAGGTGTAGAAAAGTTTTCTGGAGATGGCCCTCTTGTGTGCTGAGTATATTGGGGAATTTGTCGCCCCTTTTATTTCGGTGGTCTTTAAATTTCGTGGTCGTCCTTTAGGTCTGCCTTCACTGTGTCTGTGTAGCATAGCTTGCTGTGGTATGTTGTCTGATGGTAGTCTGCTGATGTATGCTAATAATTTGATCTGTTGTCTCTTAATATATTCCAAGATTGGGACGTGGCGGTTCCTTGTCTAATATTATCATTCCTCATTCTGTCTATTAGCGATAATCCTAGGATTCTGCGTATGCATGATATTCCAGCTGTCACAAATATACGCTTGTCTTATGCTGCTGTTTTCTATGTGTAGCTTTGATAGCACAGCGTTGGCATAATAATCGTTTTGAAAAATGCAATTTTGTTATTTAAATATATATTTTTGTTTCTGAAGATTGGTGTCATTTTACTTGGTATATGGCGTGTCCATGGCGTGTGGTGTTGGTTATCATGTCTTTCCACCGTCTTCTATTTCGTGTGTTGTAAATCATTTCCGATACCGATATTCTCCCATGCCACAATGCTAGGTTGTCAAGCACGATATAAAATGTCGATTATATCTATTATATGCCTAAATATTGTATTATTTGATAACCTTGTGGCAAAATATAATTGAAAAGTTTCTCATCTCCTGTGCTACCAGGTCTCCTTGTAGTGTCTTTCGTAGATTGTCTCAGAAAACAGAAGCTAAGGAGGTCTGGTCGAGTACAGGAGATGAACAGAGTGATATGTGACAAGATGGCGTCCTGTTGAGACTTAAAAAAATTTAGCAAGAAAAGATGGGAGAAAAAACTCTAAAGCAGTCATGCAGTAGTACAACATCTTGCAGATTTAGAGCAAACGTGTCGTCCCATTGTCAACAAATGCTGGTATTTATCATAGTAATACGACTAACCACAACGCTGCGTAACAAATAGATCGGTCGCGGTATAAAATAGAGCATGCCAAGGGAAGTAATTAATTTATTGTCTGAAATATTTTTTTCTACAAGGTGTCTATAAAGTCGCTGCAACATCCACTTATATCGCTAGTTACATTACGTCACATTAATTCAGTTTATTTAGTGCAGACCTACTTGCTCATTGCACGGCGACACTAGATATTACGTGAGTTCATTACAGATGGGACCAAGCTCGTAGATAATAGGGGAGGGGTATTTGAATAGTTCTCCGAAATTCTCTCTTTCCCCCCAATTATATAAATAGGAGGTGAGAGCATAACATTGAATGCTAGGACAAAAAATAAAAATAGCGGGGAAACTCCCGCAGAAACTAGTATGGATATACTGTAGATGTCAGTGTTCCCCGCCTAAAGGTTTCTAGAATTCGCATCCCTCCACCTCCACATGTGTCAATTTTCAAAAATTGCATTAGTTCCTCCTCTCCCCCCGCTCACTGAATTGCCCCCTGAACAATCAAATTGCACCCCCTTGGGGCGTGAGCACCACGTTGAGAAGTACTGGTTTATGCCATGCTGTGGTATTCGGAAACAGCGAGCTGATACGTTTACTACAAGGCACGTATGACAGGCACTTTGACTACGAATAAAGGTAAGATATTAAAAGGGATACTCGATAGCCCATTGCATGACCACAATTCACCGGATGAATCAGTAGTACTGAGATTACAGATATTTGGAATAATGTATTACAGAAGCATCGAGGATGTATTAATAAAGAAAAATCATAAAGCAGTAAACTGGACTTGAACCAGGTTCTCTCAGACGGGACCAACTCGCCTCGCAACGAGTCAATACATTTTCTGTCTTTGACCACATCTCATTCCTACATATTATCTTACTTCAGAGTAAGTCCTGTTATTATGGACTTGTCTCTTCAATATGGAGGGATAAATGTTCCACTGTATGGTGACAACCCTAAATAGGAAATAGGTGGCTGGAGTAACACATGGCAAATAACAAGATATACAAAAATAGGTAGGTGTGTTACCAAAATAAAACATAAAACCTAACAGCGAGATTCAGAGACAGACGACGTTTCGACTAAAAAGCCTTCATCAGGACAAACAAAAGACCACATAAAAACGAAACTTACATGGAGATAAACATGGTTATGGTAGGGAGGAGAAGAGGACAATAGCGGATATATAATGGAGGAAGCACAGATGGAGCAACATGAGAGGGAAGAAAATGGTATAGGGAGAAAAAAGTGGTGATTATAAGGAGGAGAAATTGCACAGAAGAAAGTGGGAAGTAGAAAATGGATAAAATATAATAGCAAATCTAATATAGTTTAGCTTCAATATGGAGTTGAACCCTCAACCTCCCACGACCAATTTAAGAGATGCGATTGGTCGAAGTGGAAAAAATGTTGACTCAAGTTACGAAGCGAGTTGGTGCCATCTGAGAGAACCTAGTTTAATACCCATTTGCTGCATGATTTTTCTTCTTGTATTTAGGAATAATCTCAACATGAACAGGGAATTGCGTGAGAAAGGTCGAATAGGCGCATGAAAATCAGTTCGCGACGGGAACGAAAAGCATACACACACTTCAGCATCTGCTAAAAGAGACTGAAAATCTAGTATTATCTGGATTTTTTATTAGGAACAATTTTTTCAAGAAATAATTCTTGATAAGGGGACATTCCCATAAAGGCTCTACTTGCCGTTCCGTCAACCATCTAAAAGTGTATAAGCTCAGTGCCCCAGTAAGATGCTTATTGCGAGTTCTTCAGATCTTTCCGGAGATGGAGATCTTTCTCCTGTCACCTCTAGTTCCTTTCACTTCTACCATTCTCTGAATATGTACATTGTCTTGTTCGACCAACTATCAGCTGTCAAATACTACATGTTTTCCGTTAATGAGTTGTAGGGAGGTTGTATTTTGTAGATATGCCGCCACGTCATGTACAGGGTGAGTTTGTTTTTTTTAAGTTTACCTTCCGTTAGGAAAAAAAACTCATTCCTTTCCGGGGAGTGAACTCTAGACCTCCATAGTGTGAGACCAACGTTCTAACCTCTCAGCCATGCGCCACGTACTCGTTCCACTATTTGTCAGAAAACCAATATGTCTGCCCAGCGGGCAATGACAGTAGTATTGTTTCAGAAAATGGGGCCGTTCTATTAATGATATAAGTTATTAAAAACTTGAACTTTTAGACTGGTAAACAGATATTTAGAAATAGTGGGAGCGGAGACTCTGATCTGTAACACAAAACGATCCTTACAACGATGGATCGTTGATATGCCCACAATGATAAAAACGATAGCTCCAGACTCTGAAATGGAGGGAGCGGAATGATATGTCACATGTACAGATCACATGTACATATCACATGTACAGATCACATGTACAGATCACATGTACAGCAAGAGTAAACTATGACGAATAAGGTTATTTATTTATCCGTGAAACTAAAATTCATGAATTGTATTTCATTCTCGACCTGGACAACAGTTATAAATTTATTTCAGAAGGTTATTATTTCCATATGAAAGAAATATTAGAACATGCCAGAACTGACTTAGAACTGATCTCTGAGCAAGTACGGCTGCAAATTCTCCCAGGCGCATCCACGTTGTCCATACACTCATTGACATGCTAATTATAGGATTGTGGCATGTACTCTGGTTTTCCTGCTACAAATTACTGAATTTGAAAGTTCCAGACTTAGTTCGGGTGTCAAGATCACATCTCCTGAAAGGTCGAGTGATGGAAACAATCTGTATGGACATGTCTTGAATGACCGTATCCTGCGTCCAGCTTGTGTTATATGATATTAGAATCAAAGGTCATTTACTTTATAGTGCTGTTTTAATTATCGACATTTCTCTAAAATGTGTAGCAGTGACAGATTCTCAGTCCATGCTTAGACATTTTTTTTTTAACTTTTAAAGTGGGGGGGACTCGGTTGTTATGTCCTCTCGACGCGAAGGTGACGGTTAAACACTCTTTTCACCCGTAATGCTGTTCCCCCGAAAAAGTAATGAAACCCCCACAAAAACAAGAAATATCCTATTTTGTTAGGTAAACCTCTCACTCCCTTACGGAAGCTGTACGTATGAACCTGTATGTTGTGTGCCATTATGTAGATGTCAGAATACCTACTCTGTCATGTGTCATTGCGTAGATGTCATAATACCTACTATGTCATGTGACATTATGTAGTTGTCAGAATGTTTACCCAGTGTTCATTCTCTGACATCCGCCAATTGTCAGGATATTCAGAAGTGAATATGTTCTATCGTGGTTTACAGCGTGTCTGCTTATGTAAAACCTCGGAAAACGCTTTGACAATATTATACAAACTTAGACCTCTTTTTTAAAGTCGTACGCCCTGATATAACCAATAGGATTGCACCCTATGCCCTGTGACGGGGCCCAAAATAAGAAAAAATAATAGCGACACTGATAACTACTATGTACGTTGTAAGAGTCGCCTAAGGAGGATTGGGGAGAGGGGATGGAGTTGACTGTCTAATACCTTGGATGATCAAAATGATACAGAATCAGTGCTGAAGTCTGATGTGTCACGTCGAAAGGCGCCGATCACACATCCATGACGTAACGCATTCAGTTCTCTAAACTACATCCTGCTGATCTGCAGGAATTTGAGAATGAATGCAGAAGAAGAAGAAGAGTGTCGCACACTGCTGACAGAGATACTTTTAGCCCTATTTCCATTTTAGCAGCGATGTTTGCGCTTTCCTATTTCAACTGATGTCGGCATGGATTTTAATGTTAATATGTCCTTCTAATGAAACAGTACATAACCTATGTCCAAAGAACCCTTTTTTAACTGTTTCTTGTGGCATGCATGTCACGATCAGTGGGCCCCCACATTTTTTTAAATTTCACTATCTATATATTCTTAATCGTTAAAGGGCCCATATCTCAAATAGCTTAGGGTCCTATATCTCAAATAGCTTAGGGTCCCATATCTCAAATAGCTTAGGGTCCCATATCTCAAATAGCTTAGGGTCCCATATCTCAAATAGCTTAGGGTCCTATATCTCAAATAGCTTAGGGTCCCATATCTCAAATAGCTTATGGTCCCATATCTCAAATAGCTTAGGGTCCTATATCTCAAATAGCTTAGGGCCCTATCAAGTCTAAATCCGACCCTGGTCACGATATTATTTACTCTCCAAACACATTTTCGTAACAAACTTTCCTACATTTATGATTTGAAATGTCTTTAATAAATTCACGTTTTATTACCTGATTGAACGTAAAATCTTACTTCATCAAACACAGATCAAATCAATTCATAAAGAACTTCGAAATATTTCTTAATTTCGTTTTGTCTCGACCTTAACAAAAACCTGGCCTGCTTAATTTCTTGAAATGTATTCAAAATATAATGAATCTTCTGCTAGACTAAGCGTGAAAGTCTTAAAAAATGGAATATAGCTCTGTTTATTTTATATTGCTTGAAGGGAGAAGCGCGAATTTTTTAATATTTTTTTTAGGGAAGGTGGTTTGTTAAAGGTTTGAATCTCCGTCTTGAGATGAAGAAATCTATTCCTGAAACTTTATTAACAATTTTAATGAAACAATCGATAACATGCCATTTTTCTGGAAAACAAAGATTGATCAAGGGATTTGAAATACGTTTTACAACATAACGGGTGCCATGACGAAATGAAGGCCAATAAGGACTGGTTATTAAGAAACCAAAGACCGTAACTCACGCTTGATTGACGCCTGTACTACGAAAGTCAGGGTTGTCGACTCCTTGACACGTGACTAGCTGGTGACGTATTTACATGTCGTTTGACGGAGTGGAATAGAATGAGTTGACTGCTTGATTCTCGGCCATATTGTGCCGGTCGACATGGCGTCTTGATCTGAAACGGCTTTTATTGGGACAGAATTATTCATTCAGTTGTTAAATTGATGATTATTCTTGGACAAGAAAGGGAAATGATATCTCGGTAGAAGGTTTTGGGATTTGTGGTTGCTGTTGGAGTGTGCAGTAGCCGACGTGCATGCGTGTGTGGGCGTTATGTTTGTTTATTGCGCCATTTGTGTACCCTTCCATTTTATAAGAGATTAAACTTTTTAATTTTATTTTAAAATATTTATATACTGGTAAAGGTAGTCCATTGCACATCACGACGCAGGGTTGTGTAGTGTATTCTACCTGACAGTAATAGGTGGTCGAATTTGCTCCAAGGTCAGAGGTGTGGGTTACTTAACGTGGGGTGAAGAAAAACGTCGATGTGACGTCAGGCTGACCTTTAGATGTTGCCACGTAAACAGCATATGACATTTTTTTTTGGTGTATATTCGTCCTGGACGATGGTCGCACATGTGTGTCATGTGACGAATTCATTCCAGAACGTTGTCTTCCCAATGAACTCTCTGAACCTCTCTCTGTCTTGGGCGATGTGGTTTGCATTTTCTAGCGATGTATTCATGTTATCTTTAATGTCGTCAGTCCATCGTCTTCTTGGTATGCCCTTTCTCCTCTTCCCAGGTATTCTTCCCTCCATTATTTGCTTCCGCCAAAATGGCCGACTAGAACAAATGTGTTGTTGTTACGGTGCTCGATTAACGCTTGTTCCTTCCCGAAAGTAATGGTAACCTACGGGAATATTGTGCCTAGAAATTTCCAATGGATTAATCTAGCTTTTTCTCTAGGATTGTAGTCGCACATGGAGGGGATGAAACAGGGAATTCCTAACTTTAAAAAAACCTATAAAACTTCACATTTGTAAACTTTTTTTCTAAGAATCAGCTCTATATTTTCAGAATCTGTTGTGAAACAAGGATATTGGTATTCTTTTGTATGATTCATTATATCAGTGGTTCTCATCCTGATGCTCTGGTACTCACGATTACATGAGGACGTTGATCGCAATCTGAAAAAGTAGAGAACTAGTTCTCTATTTAGATGTACTATTTTACTTTTCTAAAGGGGAGAGGGGTTTACCCATTACTACCCCGTTCTACGAGCGTGATTTAAGAGGTCGCAGGCTCGGTACCAGGATCTGATGTCTCGTTTACAATCGTATTTTTGTGGAGTTCTTGTGCATTATTTCTTGAAAGTACGGACTTACGTGCTCTGCGTGATACTCTTGCTAAGCGCTGTATAGAGAGCGACGGGAATACACATCAGGAAACTCGAGCACAACGAAATAAATCGTTAACTTCTTTTAATCGTTTGTAAGATTTGGATCTACGACTTAGACCAAATCATATGAGAGAATACGTTGATATGTTTGTTTGTTAAATTAAAGCTGAGATATGTGAGCTTTTTTGGACCGAAACGAGATATATTTTTTTTTTGATCTTTCGAACATCCGTTACACGCTGAATCCTCCTCCACTTGAAGCGTCATTTGCAGAACGGTTTCATCACTTCCACTCTTTGATTCTAAGCACACTGTCGATCCATTTCCGGTATCATATTCAGATAGACTTTGATATCCTGCATCCGTGGTAGTCTTTGTCTGCCTCTTGTACTCTTTCCCTGTAGCCTTTCCTTATATGATTAATCTTTCTAAACCATTTTTGTCTTTCTATGTGTCCAAAGTATGATAGCTCACATTTTTTATTTTATATAGCCTTGATGAGCTAATCTATTTCTATATTCAAGTGTTTAAAGATGTTTTTACTATACAGGAAGGTGAGCCGCCTCCATGAATTCAGTCGTCAGTAGGAGGTCCTCACGGTTAAAGATGTTTTTATTGGATTGCCTTTCCTTGTATTATATTCTTAAGACATGTTTGTGCGTGATAGAATTAATGTTTAATCACAGTTAACAGTGGTAGAAACAGTGGTAGAAACAGTGGTAGAAACAGTGGTAGAAACAGTGGTAGAAACAGTGGTAGAAACAGTGGTAGAAACAGTGGTAGAAACAGTGGTAGAAACTTCGCAAACTACAGTGGTACAGGCACATAATGAAACATTTCTCGAGACAAAAGATGTTCTTCGAGGTACGGTGGAGGGCAGAAGAAGACGAGGTCGGAAGAAGTATACATGGTTGGATTATATCAAAGAATAGATAGTGAATGAAGTTTCCAAACTGAACAGGAGGATAGAGTCTGGAGGTGTGTGGAGATATTTCTGTAACAAATATCATAATGTGACATCTCTGCGACCCTGACGGGTTATGGGGTTTTTATTATTATTATTATTATTATTAATATTAGTGCCTTTATTTAACATTTCATTTCAAATGCTGATATATTTTTTTTCTTTCGACTATGACATTGTCCAAGTCACACAAACGTATATTTCTACTAGAAAAATATAGCTTCTTTCTGTTTGCCCCTTGACGTAGATTTTTCATGTATGATATCTGAGTCCTCGCATGGCTATAAAAAGTACAGAGACCAACCATTTCTAACATACCAAGAAGAATTACAGAAACCCGTAATTTCTATCGTGATCATTTTTGTGTTCGTTCTCAAACTCCCATTGGAGTTATATTTTTTCAGGAGAGTGGTCCTACAAGATGTACAGCAGGATGTAGTCTAGAGAACGGAGACACATTTGTGTCGCCACTTTATTTGATTCAATAGCTCGACAAATCCGATTTCAGCAATGGTACCTAATGCGTTCAGTAGATTTACCAATCCCGTTGAGCAGTCCATAGCCATTTCGCTAGTAGGCTTTCCGTGTTTAAAAGAATTTTCTATAGTCCACACTGGACATCAATCTAACGGCTATACAAGATCAAGCTTACATGACGGCTTTCCCGCACCCCGTGTCACTGTCTATTTGACCAAAGCCTCCAACTGGTGTCAATGAAAAATTTACAAATCCACCATATCCATCGTGATACGAAAAAAAATGATATCCACCATTTCTAACATGACAATGAAAACTATATAAAACCACCTTTCTATCGTGACAATGGAAGCTATGAAAACTATATAAAACCATCTTTCTATCGTGACAATGAAAGGTATGAACACTATATAAAACCACCTTTCTATCGTGACAATGAAAGCTATGAAAACTATATAAAACCACCTTTCTATCGTGACAATGAAAACTATTAAAAATATGTAAAAACCACCTTTCTATCGTAACAATGAAAACTATGCACATCCACCTTTCTATCGTGACAATGAAAACTATGAAAACTATATAAAACTACCTTTCTATCGTGACAATGAAAACTATGTAAAACCACCTTTCTATCGCGACAATGAAAAGTACATAAATCCAAGCTTCTATCCTGAGAATAACAGGTATACAAAACAGCAAACGTGAGAAACATATATTTCACAAGGTTCTGTAATCCAAATACTTACCATTGGAAGTGTGCTATCGTTAATGTCCCACTGATGATTCTGGTACTGTCCACGAGGAGACATAGGTGTACACGGAATCCCTGATGGTTGAGAGTGATGTTCAACTGGGGTTGAAGCCCCTGGTGAGAGTGGATATTCTTGACACATCCCAGTGTCCATGTTTATGACACCAATACACTGGGATGATACGGGAACGAGAGACGCTTCAGAGGATGCTATCATGGTAGATAACTCGGAGTCAGCTAACACAAGCATTGCAGATATACTAGAACTGACTGGACCATCGGTAGGATGATCTCCTCTTGAGTTTTATTTCGTAATCCCCTCTGCTCCGTGGGTGAATAAGCTGTAAGGAAGCTGCTGTCAAACGTAGATTTATTTCTTCCTTGTTTTTGTCCTTGTTGCCTTTAATACAAATAAAAGACAAGCTGAATTAATTCGTTGAAACAAAATTATTCTGGTTAAAATTGTTAGTAACAAAATGGATGGGCTCACGTATTTAGTGAAACAATGGATAGGCCGAACCACAACTGTGATTTTGGAATGAGGAAAAGAATTCCAACACGGAATTATTTAATTCGAAATCCATAGTTCTGTTATTGTAAATTGATCATTTTGCGTATACTTTGTGTGTCGACAGCCAATGAAATTCACAGGAAAGGTCATATAGCGTTAATTGTGAAAAATTTCACCTGATAGTACACAGGAAGGCATTGACACAGGACACGGTTTCAGAACCCGTATTTATGACGCACAATTTAGTTGCGGGTTCAAATCCTACATGTAACCCGTAATGTTTTGTATACGAATTGGTTTTTTTTTTTTCAAATGCTCATTTGGAAGCTAATACGTTGCGTACTATGAGTTTTACTCTGGTATGCGATGAGATAGAGGAGGGCGTGTGTATGGGGGTAATGGGAGTAGAATAAAGTCAATCCTCTACGCCTTTTTAACACTATTTCAATATTATACATCATCTTAGAAGTGTTCATTTGAGCTAAACATCATTAAAGCGCACGTTGTATACGACATTGCTATTCTGGAGTTGTAGGTACCACTGATACATCTAATTGTGTCGCCAGTATTATGTGGACGATTTATTTTCGAACCACTAACAAGCTGCTCGACGTAGTCGTGTTTAGGCTACGGGATTTCAAACTCCGCTACCATCGAGCTGGCAGATTTAATATACGCTAATGAAAAGCGTTTGTCTTCTTATGAACCTTTCTCCCCATTTCCCCGCACTAGCGATGTCGTGTTTACGTTATTTTTTTCTTTATATTTTATTATAATGTAGTACAGATAGAATTTATCACTTTCCAGTCAGAATGATGAAGGTGTTTAATGAGCGACCCACAGCAAACATTATCATGCATACAATTCGATATCCGCGGAACAGGACTGAGTTCTTGCGTGTTTGCCAGGAGTACAATCATATAAGTTAATATAAAAAAGGTGTAATGTGATGCATGTGTATACTCAATGTTTGATAATTCGTGAAATAAATATGCATAGTTTATGAGTTAATTATACATAGAACTTTTGAAAAACTATGATCCGACAGGAAGAACTTTATATCACAGAGTAATGATATTTTGAGAATCACACGAACACCAACCCGTCCACATCACCGCTTTAACTAAAAGAGTAGCATGTTAACCACTGAGGTACTCTACTGCCTGTTGGTATAAATGTCCATCATTCGTATGCACAAATAAAACCACTATTGCGTTCTGCAAATTTTTAGTTCATTTCGTTTCGTCTTAGCATCTCCAGTTTCTATATAATTATTCAGTGTTCGTTTTCTTTTGTCAGCAATCACTTAATTTATTGTCATGATGTGATCATAAGTAACGGTGTTCATTGTTCGTTGTAATCTTGGTAAAGGCATTTTGATTGAAACGTCGATGTGTGTGTCTGTGTTTTTGTTGTTGCTTTTGTTTGGTGCTTGCTGTATTTCACAGAATGTTGTCGCAGTGCATATCAATTATTGCATATAGTTTATGCTTGAACAATCAGTAGTATAGTCCACCTTTATGTATAGTTTATAGCTGAACACCCAAACACAGGAAAAGTGTTTCTACCAAGGAAATGTTAACATCTACTGGACTAGTGAAACGTTAACAGATTTCCTCAGCTAGTGTAAGTTATCGGTTTTTTTTTATTAGTGAAACATTAACGTATCTTTCCATCTAGTGAAAAATTAACGCGTTTATAGCAACTAGTGATAAATTAATTTATTAATTTCAACTTTTTTATCAGCGAAAAGATAACATCTTCTTATCTGATGAAAAATAAACACCTTCTCCATTAGAGAAAAGTTAATATCCCCTCAGATAGAGAAAAAAACATAACATAATCTTAGCTAGTGAAAAAAAACTACTTACTTTTTCTATAACGAAAAGTTAACATCTTCTGAACTATTGAAAAGTTTACTCATCTTCTCAAATAATGAAAATTAACGCCTTCTCAAAAATGAAAATTAACGCTTCTCAACTAAGGAAAATTAACGTCTTCTCAACTAATGAAAATTAACGTCTTCTCAACTAATGAAAATTCTCGTTTTCTCAACTAGTGAAAAGTGAACTTATTTTCTCCAATAATGACTACTTAATTTTTCAAATACTAACTAGTTAATTTATTTTATCATCTACTAAATAACTAATTTACTTCTAAACGTGTAACTAGTCTTCAGAACTACTAACTTACTTTGCTGCGCTTTCAACTTTGCAATAGTGAAACGTCTAGTTTAGTATTATCAATTTACCGATGCAGCAAGCTTAGAATAGCAACAGCGGGTTGATAGCCTTGTGACACCTTATCACGATTTCAGAATTCTGATATAAAATTTGGAACAGACAAAATTTTATTAAATTAGAATTTTTAGGGAGTTCTCATCAAAATTTGTTCACACACGAAAAGATAGTGAGGAGATTGTTGTCTTCGCTAACAGCGTGCGCGTGAGTGTAGATGTTAGTTATTGGCTACGATTGACGGAGTGGGAGGGATTAGAGGCGGAGCATTCTAACATTCTAACCAATCCTTATTCTCGCCTCAACTTAACGGTATGGAAGCTACTCTTCAGGAAATCGATACGATGTTCTGCTAATGCGCGTGCCTGGGTTACTAAAATTATCTGGAGCGCCGGTTAAGATCCTTGTAAACATGAGATCGACACAACAAACCTCCCTGGTGGATAGTTACTATATTACGATTACCTATCTTTTAATTACAAGATTATTTTTTATTTGTGTTCTTTCATTTCTGCTCTCCCTGATTCCCCAACTTCATTCTTCGACTGATTAAGTTGGACAAGTAAGGGACAATAGGCGTTCATTTTCTCCATAACCTGCGCGGTTTTTCAAAAACATTAATTTTTTGGTGATTTACTTGAAACTAGTTTTATAGTTTATCTCTATATCTTTCTCTGTCTAATGTAAGCCTGTATATAAGGTGGGGGGGGTGTGAGTGGTGGAGTGGGTTCATATGTACTCTTCCTTTAGGAAGTAAAAAAACGAATAGAAAACACCAAAACGACAAGCAAGCGCCTTCATCCTTTTTTTCTCTCTGAAAAGGTCAATAAAAAAAACCCCACGGAAACGAAGAAATGACCTCTTATTAAAAGCTCTCTTTCTAGAAGACGTATCTACAGCCGTGGATTCTGTTATTTCTGAACTTTCTGTTGGTCACTAAGTAGCTAACAAAGGAACCAGGGAAGCTATACTTAGTATCTGACTAGTGATAGATAAATAATAGAAGTCCAAAAAAATTATATCTATATTTGTTGCTTCATATGCTACAGCAAGGCTTTTGACACAGTCCAACATGAAAAATTAATCAAAAGTCTTCAAGAAATATCCATAGATGGAAAAGACATCAGACTGATTAGAAATATATATTGGGAACAAACTGCACCAATAAGGTGTGAAAACAGCTACTCAACATCCATAAAAATAAGAAAAGGGGTAAAACAAGGCTGCATTTTATCACCAAGTCTATTTAATATCTCAGTCAATCAGTTCCTCTTTTGCCAAATTAGGCAAAAGTTAGTTTGGCAAAAGTTAGTTTGCCAAATTAGTTCCTCTTTTGACATAGGGCGGATGTCATAGTTCTTCATGCCTGTCGGTCAGTTGCTAGGGATTGCAGGTCTTGTGCATTTATGCCTGGTGATCTTAGTTCATTCATAAATGTTCTTCTGAGCGTTGTTTTTGGTATTCCCTGTTTTCTTTCTCGTCTGGTGTCCACATGAAGGCTTGTCGTGGAATTCTGTCTTCCTTCATTCTAAGTATGTGGCTGATGTTCAGCGGCGTTTTCTGATGATGTTCGTCACGTATTCTTGTTTTGTCTCCTCTCTTAGTATGTTTTTTGATTTGAAGTCTTTCGGATTAGTATTTGTTATTTTTCTGAGGCATCTATTCTCGAAGGCAACAAACTTCTTATCCATTATTGCAGTAGATTTTCAACTTTCTTCCATATGTCAATGATGGAATCACACTTGCAGTGAATAGTCGCAGTTTGATGTGTTTACTTGCTATCTTCGATCTTCAGATGTTTGAGAGTTTGTTGAAGGCGTTGGAGGCGAGAGCGATTCGAGTCTTGATTTCTAAGTTGGTATCCCCGTCTTATCTTGCTTCCCAAAAATACGAAATTTGAAACGTTGTCTAGTATATTATCATCTAATTTAATTGATTCTGTCAGGCAGGTAAAGTTCATGATTTTCGTTGTATGTGTGTTTATTTGAAGGCCTGTTTATTTGAATTTGTTTATTCTGTTGTGCAAAAAATTTGAGTCTTTCTGTTTTTTCTTGGAGATCTTGGTGTGTTGAACTCAGGAGAGCAATATCATCTACGAAGGTTAGATCTTCCAGGGTCTTGTTGTGTACCCATTTGATTCCTAGCTGTTTTTTGTCTGTGCATTCCCTCATCACCCCGTCAATCGCGATGTAAAACAGTACTGGGGACAAAACACATCCTTGTTTTACTCCCGTTGCTACTGGGAACCAGCTGGAAAAGCCACTTTCTGTTCTTACACAGCAAGCTTTTATAATATCTACACAGAGAATATCTTTTAAAAATATAGAAGAAATGCCAGGACTCAAGATCAATGGGAAAATAATAAACAACCTGAGATATGCAGATGACACTGTTCATTTAGCAGAAAGTGAACATGAACTACACAGACTAATAGATCAAGTCAATAAATCAAGTAATGAATATGGACTGCATATAAATATCAACTGAAGAATCATGATAATCAGCAAGGACACATAAGTACAGGAGCTAAACATAAACATACATGTAGAGAAACTACAACTAGTAAAACATTATCAATATCTTGGACAAATTTGATGGCAGATGTAAAACAGAAGTTAAAAGGAGAATAGGAATGACTAAAAGTACCTTCAATGACATGAGGAAAATATTAACATCTAAACAAATTACAAACAAGTTAAACATGAGAATTACAATATGCTACATCTATTCTATATTCATGGATCAGAAACATGGACACTAAATAAAGAATTAGAAGACAGGATTGAAGTCTGTGAGATGTGGGCATATAGGAGAATAGGGAGAACATTATGGAAAGACACGAAAACAAATAAAGAGATACTAAAGACACTTGATATGAAGAAAGAATTACTAAGAGAAATAAAGATCAGGCAAATAAAATATTTTGGACACATTTAAAAGACACGACACCTTATTGAAGACCTTACTTGAGGGTAAAGTCGAAGGGGAGGCGAGCAAGAGGTAGACAGAGATACATCGGGTTAGAGAGATGATGATTATTGTGTAACTATTGATGATCCATATGTTGTGTAAAAACAGCAGAGACGTATCATCAATTGTTGCGTTGTAACATGAACTTACAACTGCCAATAACAAACTACTCTTTACGTGACCAGCATCGGAATAAATGCATTATTGATCACAGAAGAAGGTATTGCACACTGTGAATATTATTCACCATCTTCATTAATTGCCATCTCCGCAACGAAGGTTGGTTGCAACGAATCTTCAACATCTCCTGTCTCTTGTCTTGGTAGTGCACTCTGCTAGACCTGTCCATCGTGTGATGTTACTCTCTCACTCGTATCTCTGCCTACCTCTTGCTCGATTCCCTTTGACTTTACCCTCAAGTAATGTCTGCAATAAGGTGTCATGTCTTTTAATGTGTCCAAAGTATTTTATTTGACTGATCTTTATTTCTTTTAGTAGTTCCTTCTTCATATTAAGTGTATTTAGTATCTCTTTATTTGTTTTCTTCTCTTTCCATGATGTTCTTCCTATTCTTCTATTTACCTACATCTCAAAGGCATCAATTTTGTCTTCTAATTGTTTATTTAGTGTCCATGTTACTGAGTCATACATTAATATAGAATAGATGTAGCATTTTATAATTCTCATTTTCAACTTGTTTGTAATTTGTTTAGATATTAATACTCTCCTCATGTCATTGAAGGTACTTTTGGCCATTCATATTCTCCTTTTAACCTCTGTTTCACATCTGCCATCATTTGTGACTATGTGTCCAAGATATTGATAATGTTTTACTTGTTTTAGTTTCTCGCCATGTATGTTTATGTTTAGCTCCTGTTCTTCTGTGTCTTTGCTGATTATCATGGCTTTTGTTTTTTTGGATATTTGTATCCAGTCCATATTCATTACTTGAGTTATTGACTTGATCTATTAGTCTTTGTAGTTGTGATTATTAATACAGAACATTAAAGTTGTGAACATCGATATCATTGCCCGATACTTCTACTGTAGCGAATTACAGATAAGATCGATCAAGTATCGGCATTTTTCTCCATGAAAAAACCTAATAAATTTATACCCCCTCTACTCTATTAAACACAAGCTTGCTTCAGACCGCATGTAAAGATACATTAGGAGAGTGGCTAATTAATGCCGTGAAACATAGCACGGCGCACAAACTGCTGTAGCTCAAATCATACTGTGGGAGATTTACCAGCTATGCTTAACGACATCAGACGACATGATCGTATATGGGTATACTTGTGTCGCCGCCTGCCGGTTAGCTTATACCTGACAAACACTCACATAAACAACCAGAGAAGGTGTGCCGAAGTGACATGTTAATCATACGGTATATTATCACCTGACAGGTGAGTACCCATAGATCAAGGTCTTCATAAAGGGGATTCTCTGCAGCTGAGAAGTTCCATGTTGTGCACATCTCAATATCGCGGCCATTTGTTAAGCTCTCCCTCTATCCTGAGTTCCCACCTTACTCAAAGCGAAAAACTCAAAACAATTCCATTTTGCCTATATCTCGGATCTGGTGACTACAGTCCAAATCTTTGATAGAATAAATACTAGCACTGGACTTTGACGGGGGAACGACGAAAAAGAGAAGGACCATTTTCAACGCTGCCGTTTGCAGGCTAGAAGACAGAGGTGGGCAAAGTGTAGCCCGCTTATTACATAAAAAGTTGAGCCACAAATCCACTTTTACTGGTCCGCCGGCGTGATTTAAATTTACTATATATCGCTGAACACAGCTTAGAAAATATCAAATCACAAACTGTCGTAGAATAGGAAATTATTACGCCAATGTTTTTGTTACAAAGTTATAAGAGTGTTCAGAATGAAATAGACTTAAGGGTATAGGGCTTCCGTTAATATTTGTTATTGTAACACTAGAGGGGGGGGGACGGACTTTCAACGTAGCAAGTATCTTGATGATTAAAAAACATTGTCAGCGATGATAACAAAAGCTACAACGACATTTAGAATTCAAAAGACAAGAGAAACTTCAATACTTCAATATTTGACCCGCCAAAAAAGGATTTCTCGCCTCTGCTATAAGATATTCATAGCACACACAAACATTAAGCAGAATCTAAAAAAAAATAAAAATTAAAAATTAAATATAATAATATTCGTTAGAAACGCAGAAATTTGCAAACAAAAATTAAATCTGGCCTGTTCAATTGAAAGTATGTTTAAAATTGAAAAAACACCTTTACTGTACAAACTTAATCAATAACATCCACAAAATACACTGAAGTTTCTTCTTCGTTCGCTCTCTGATAACTAACACGAAAATTGGCGTCATTTTCACCGGGAAGCGTGAAGTATCTACTGTTATTTTACAGCATATCTGCGTTATTTGCACACCAGAAGCTCCAGCACATCCGATTTCGTCAAGCCTTTAATTTAGGTGAGTTTCCTAAGCCTGTGAAAGTCTTCTTATCTGTCGCCATACGGCGAATGTGTATCGATTCTACGCCGTGACGGTTTATTACCCACTTTGCATATGGACTTTACAGAATAAAAAATGTCACTGGATGGTAGTCTCTGTGGAGGTAGTCTATGGGGACTTGGACTTGGGTCAAATACGTCTATTTTGCACGGGTTATTCCGCTGAAGTGAATCCGTCTCGTGTAATTAGACGTATTGTGCCTGTGCCCATCGGGTACAGAACCTTTTCTCTCAGCGAGCATGATAACGGTATAGGAAAAGCTCGACGGTGGAGTTGGCCCCGGGTTCTTTCGCCCTTTAGCCGAGCTGTCATTCACCGACATCGTGCAAGTCTGAGTCTCTACAAATATTTAGCAACATCGGGGACTAAAAGTTTGTTCTCGAGCTTAACAAACTTTAGTTCCGATTTCCTTGTGGCGTTTTCCCGTTCTATTTACATGAAGTGGCCTTGTGGCGCTGTGCTACTCTCTAATTGTACTCAATATATTAACGTACGACTTTCAATATTTGTCATGACATATACCCGATTCGTGACATTTGCATTGGTTGCCACTCCAATGCTCCAGTCGGAATGTGTTGTGTCCCTATGTACTGAAAGTGTCGCTGTATGTGTTGGCGCAGAGGTGTTGGAGATATTGTCTGTCTTTTTGCAGTCAATTCTCATTCCATTATCTGATGACTCCATATTCAAGGACACGATTTTCACGAAAATCATGCTAACGAAAATCACGATAATAATCAAAAACGTAACGAAAGACGGCTTGTTCACTTTCTGTACAGAGGTCTTTTCTGCTGACGGTCTCGACTATAGTCGTTACAAATATGGATAACCAAAAAGCAAACACAACACAAGAATAATGGTGGATGAAATGACTTGTTACAGATTATAATTGGAAGGGGAAGATCGTTGAAAGAAATTAGCAAGCTCACTAATTGAAAACTAAGATGCGAGTGTTATCTAAAGGTCTAGTTTCCAGCAGTTATTTGACATCTGATTTTCACTATGTTATCTAAAGAACTAGTTTCCTGCAGTTATTTGACATCTGATTTTCCTCTGTTATCTAAAGAACTAGTTTCCTGCAGTTATTTGACATCTGATTTTCCTCTGTTATCTAAAGAACTAGTTTCCAGCAGTTATTTGACATATGATTTTTCTCTGTTATCTAAAGAACTAGTTTCCAGCAGTTATTTTACGTCTTATTTTTGCTCTTTTATCTAAAGAACTAGTTTTAAGCAGTTATTTGACATCTGATTTTCCTCTGTTATCTAAAGAACTAGTTTTCAGAAGTTTTTTGACATCTGATTTTCCGCTGTTATCGAAAGAACTAGTTTTCCGCCGTTATTTGACATCTGATTTTACTCACAATTTGTCCATTTATTTCATTATTCCTTCTTATTACTAATCTTTGTAAAATGTGTTGGTACAAATAAACATACATTTTCAGAATCAAAACAGGGCTCCATATGTGCAGATGATTGGGTTCAGTGTACTCGGGTAAACATATATGTGCTCAACCTCTTTCACCAAAGCGACAACCCGCTTGTAGAGTACCACTCGTAGCACGTACGCCGTAGCTTCAAGCGATAATTCACATGGATCTCCGAAAACAAAATTCACTTTACACACACGATGATACGAACCGGATTCGAACCTACGATCTTCTGAGCACATAGCGGACGACTTAACCACTATGTGAAGAAACACTGACGTTTCTACTAAAGTGTCATTATCAAGTGTTGTACATAGGAAAACGTGAGAGAGAGAGATCAATTTGTTTGTGAAAGTTACCCACGGAACATACTCACTGCTGTTATATTCATATCTAGGCCGTTGTTTCTATGTCCAGGCTGTTACATTCGTTCGATTGTATCGGGATAGACAGATTATCTTCCTGCGACATTAAACTGGAGACGGGCATCATTTTATTTCATATGTATTCCAAATTTAGGAAAATTTACAATTTACAAGTTCGTACATTGGGAAGCGGGGTTGGAAAAACTTTAGGATTTAAATCCCATCCCACAGGAAAGTAGAGCACGGCATTTAGCACTATACGCCTATGTTTTGATGTGGCCCAAAAGGGGAGCAAAGAATAACTACACTGTTTGCCGCCCATGCATGTTATAAGAGACGGCTAAGGAGGTTATCGGGTAGTATTGGATGTTCCATCCCATATAAATTCAAAGTGACACAGATTTCATGCTGAAGTCGGATGTGACAAACCAAAAGGTGCAGATACTGTAGCTAAGCTGTAAACCATGAGACAATGCATTCCGTTCTCTGGACTACATCCTGCCAATGTACAGGAGCTTGAAAATGAACGTAGAAGAATGAGCACTGGAAATACATCGTTCAAAGATAGTAAACCGACTCCCCCCCACCCCTTTTTCCCAATATGTTTTCTTTCTTATATTTTTTATTTTTGCAATGAAACTGTTGGTTTTTCCCCACTAAAAGGTATTACATAACAAATTGAATGGTCTTCTTTAAAGATGTGAAAGGACTTCCATAACGAAGTGAAAGATCTTCGATAAAGATGTGAAAGGTCTTTCATAACGAATTGAAAGGTTTTGCATAACGAAATAAAAGATCTTCCATTGAGATGTGAAAGTCTTCCCTAGAGATATGAAAGGTCTTCCATGTCGTAATGAAAGGTCGTCAAAAGCACATTGAAAGGTCTTTCATGACAAAGTGAAATATCGTCCATAATGAAGTGAAAGGTCTTCCATAAAGATGTGAAAGGTCCTCCATAACGAAGTGAAAGGTCTTTCCTAACGAAGTAAAACATTGTTTTTTTGCAGAAACAAATCCTCCCTGCCCCTAACCCCCCCCCACCCCCTCGTATCACGGTAGAACATGTGATATATCATCTGTCAGTTTAAGTAAGTCAGATAAGTATTAGTGCATTCTTAAAAATCCTGACAAGAATTAAAAGGGCTCAAATTCTGTCGAGAATTGACTATATCACAATCGGGTTTCCTCATATGTACTACGTCCCTCTCAATGAAGCATTGCCGCCCCTGGCGCTAGTATTACTAATAAGTAGCTCCGTAGCTTCAAGGGATTATTCTCTGAAATTATCCCCAAAATGCACATGTAAACAAGACGGCACTTTTCGGTCTTGAACCATCGGCCTAATAAAGACAGATAGCTTAACCATATTGTCAAGTGTCGTTTTAGCCGATGCAATTGATCACGTTTCACCGTGCGTATACTTTGGGTCAAGGAAAAACCCGGAAAAAAGTACTTACACCATAGAATATTGACTACTTTTTCTCTTGAAAATCCAATCTCTAACAAAAAATATGTAAGTCACGTGATATAATCTATTGTTCCATCTATCATATATTTTGTGATGCATATTTATACCAGTAGTAGAAGGTGGAGAAGTAGAGGAGGGTTGCAGGGTTCGATAAACCTCACGTTTAGATTTAGAAAAATATTCCGTCAAAGATGGATGTGTCGGATCATTGGCGCAAATAAAACGTCGTTTATTTTACGCATTTCCATTCTCTGGACTACATCCTGCTGGAAATCCAGTAGGACCATGGTCCTGCTACAAGAGAATTCAGCAGGAGTTTGAGAATGAACGCTGAAGAAGAAGAAGAAAAATCGAACTTGATATATAACTCTACACGGAAGGCACACACACACACACACACAAACACACACACACACACACACACACACACACACACACACACACGAATATGGTAAACCCCCTACGCCAGCCTTCCTTCTCTGCAATCCCCGAGATAAAATTGCCGAAAATATAGCTATTTCAAGACACAGGTACAATAGAAAAATAAACTAATAGTTTTGTGTTTTTTTTTCTTAGAAGAAAAACGAGTTTTGGAAAAAAAACAACAACAGATTCCTACCATTTAGAGAAGGAAAACAATCCTTCCTTTAGAAAATTCGTCTAAATATCGTGCATGTCATATGTATAGCAGGAACAGAAAGTCGCCTCAATGTCGTATACGTCAGCACTAGTAGCAGAAACAAAAAAGTCGCCTCAATGTCGTATACGTCAGCACTAGTAGCAGAAACAAAAAGGTCGCCTCGATGTCGTATACGTCAGCACTAGTAGCAGAAACAGAAAAGCCGTCTCAATGTTGTGCATACAATATCAGTAGCAGAAACAGAAATGTCGTCTCAATGTTGTGCATACAATATCAGTAGCAGAAACAGAAAAGCCGTCTCAATGTTGTGCATACAATATCAGTAGCAGAAACATAAAAGCCATCTCAATGTTGTGCAAAAAGTCAAGACCAGTAGCAGAAATTAAAAAGCCGTCTCCATATCTTAATGTCAACATTTGTAGCAGAAACAGAAACGTCGTCCCAATATATATTGTCAGAAATCTGACCAGTGGTCCAACAGACCAACCAACAGACCATGCAATAGGAAACTTCCATTGGACAAATGGTAAAAAACTAAAGTTTTAAAAAAAATAACAGGAATTTGTTAAAGTACTTTCAATGACATGAGAAAACTGACATCCAAGCAAATCCCAAACTAAAAGTATTTTCAACGATATGAGGAAACTATTACCATCCAAACAAATCAGAAACTAAACGTAATTTCAATAACATGAGGAAATGATTAACATCCACACAAATTATAAACTAAGAATGCAAATTGTGGGTTAGAGTAAAGGTAAAATGATAAAAAGGTAAAAGATAAAATGAACCATATAGCACGCGGTGTCCCATAACTTCTCAGCTGCCTAGTCAGTGCCTCACCAGAAACCGCCTGGCTAGCGTCTCCTAACGCCTAACTTTCCAAGGACATTTGCGGTTAGAATATGGCTTATAAACCATCTTACACGCGTACTGCTCGGTATCCTAGTTGATAGTGAGCTTGCTTGCAATCACCGGGTTACATACAAAGTGCCAGGTTCGAAACCACGTGCGGACCAACAAAGATTCGGGTTGTGACTTCTCTTTTGACACGACCACTCTTCCAGTAGACCCTGCTGTAAATGAGTACCTGCCGCATGAGTTAGGAGAGGCAAAGACAGCATGTACGGAACTGACCACCCTACCTAATAGTTGCTTTGGCTTAGTACACGAACGGTGTCTTCATCCCCGACTGCAGGTTGCTGTCATGGACCCACATTCGCCTTACTAGCCACCAAGGTAATATCCCTAACTAAATTTTTTAATGGATGTAACGAGTGGTCATCACCACTTGTGATGGACGAACAACAACTTGATGGTCGAGTTGTTGGAAGGCAAGCAAGAGGTAGAGATACAATTGGGAGGGAAGTATCATGAGATTGACATGGCACATCTCATCCACACAAAAAAACTTGATTAAGTCTATATTATTTGCCAAATTTCCCATCCACAAAAATAAATTGATTGTCTATGTTTGTTTTCAAATGTCCCATCCACAAAAATAACTTGATTAAGTGTATAGTATTTGTCCAATGTTCCATCCACAAAAATAACTTAAGTCTATATTATTGTTATGTCCAATCCACAAAAATAAATTGATAATATTTATATTATTTGTCAAATGTCCCATCCACAAAAATAACTTAAGGTAAAGGTATGCCCCATGGTAACATCTGCCTTCAGGGATGAAGATAACTCTTCTTGTACTAAGCCACAACAACTATTAAGTGGGGTGGCCAGTTCCCTTCCTTGCTGTCTTTACCTGCCCTAAACTCATGCGCCAGGTACTCATTTACAGCTGAGTCGACTGGAGGAGTGGTCGTGTCAAGGTCGTGGTTTCGAACCTGGCACGTTGTAACCCAGTGATAGAAAGTAAGCTGACTATCAATTAGGCTGCCGCACTACTCAAAAATAACTTACTTAAGTCTACATTATTTGCCAAATGTCCCATCGACATAAATAACTTGATTAGGTGTACAGCTTTTTTTTCTGTCCCCACAATACAAATAACTGGATTAGGTACAAATAATGTTCTGTCCCAACCACTGAAATAACTGGATTAGATAAAAATAATGTTCTGTCCCATCCACTTAAATAACTTGATTAGGTATAAAATGTTTTTGTTTTACTATGCGATCCAAAAAAATTACCTTTACTAGGTCTATAGATTTCTTTTTTCTGTCCGATCTACAAAATAAATTGATTAGGTCTACAATTATTTTAACTGACCCAACTACAAAATTAACTTGATTAAGTGTACATGTATTCTAGCTGTCCCAACTGTAATGTTATTTTAATTCAGTGCACAATTGTCTCACAAACTGTCCCAACTACAAACTTAACTTGATTAAATACAAATGTATTTCTAGCTGTCCCAACTGTAATGTTATTTTGATTAAGTACACAACTGTTTCATCAACTGTCCCAACTACAAACGTCACTTGATTAAGTTTAGTCTCAAATTTCTTAGTAGTAAATGTTCATATGAATTATTAAAAACGTATTTCATTAGTGTGTTCACTTGGATGGACCCTGGGTTAGATCTTTGGTCTCACACTCGTGAGGTCCAGGTTTCGCTCATTGGTAAGATTTGGTTTTCTTTCTGAGTGTAAATTAAAATTAACTCGCGAAGATGACGTGACGACAACAAGGACATGCGGCCTTTATCACGCTGGAAGACTCCCTGCAACACTTTAACGGGAAAAATGCATTGTTGACAGTCAGTTAACTGGGCACTTAGAGAATAGCACGAAATATTAATACTGTGAGCTGATATTCATAGCGTAAAATATAACTAAGTAGGTCTGATCGTGCGGTTGGCTATCTCCAACAGAGAATAAAATTGACCAAGGATACATGCTGAAGTCGGATGTATCGCACAGAAAGGGGCAGATATTACATCATGGATGTAAACCATGACATCGACCATATTGATCTCTCGACTACATCTTTGTAATCAGCAGAAGTATGAGAAACAATACAAAAGAAGAAAAAAATCCGATGTTCTTGTGTCGCCAATTGAAACAATATTACTACCGACACACCTACAGCTTCAATGCCCTGCTCGCTTTTTAACCCCCAGCCGATATTCCAGTAATCCATACTCACGAATTGTTCGTTTTGTTGGGGGACACTCACACTCCACATATACAGTTCAGAACTGATTTTCTATACTTTAAGATTGTTCATCATATAATAGTTTTGTGGTATAATTCAAGTGTCATAAATTTATTCGGTGACAAGACGTAAATCAGAACAAATGTCGTTGAAATGAGCGTTGTAATTGTGAACAAGTTACCGTTTGTTTTAAAGTCGTGCGTTTTACCATATCTGCAAGTTGACAGCTAATTAGCAGGTATCAATATTAGTACTGTTCAATATACATACGCGCTCTATACAATCACTGATTGCAACAGAGAGCTCTCTGATTGTCTTCAAAGCCAATAGTTCTTCCGTGAGAACATATGGTGTAATGGGCAATTGAAAAAAACTATTGAAATTACCTAGAGTGAACAGTTACATTGATACACGACACCTACCTGTCAGGAATTGTGTTTATGTTACCTGTCACATAGATCGTATTGACCCAACCAGGCATAACAACCGTGGACACCTAATGATAAAGGAATGGTGACATCGAAAACCATTTACCGCCTCACAATTTGTCACCAGTATTTTTACGACCGGATCGACATGATAGAGAGTTATGATAGAAGCTCGCATTTAAATGCATGCGGGCACTGTACCACCTTTTACACAAAAATGATCATTATCACACCTGTATCACATAAACTTGTTACCTACAGTACATTTATAATTATAACAATTTACAATAACTATCTATAGAATAAACGAAGGAAGATCGTGTCTGTTCTCCCACAGTGTGCCATTTTAGTTTGTTAATTATCATAAGTCGTAAAAATTAACGTATTATCTGTTGCAAATTCACATTATTATCATACACAACTAATAAATGAATGGACACAACGTTACACTGTGTGTACGATGTTTAATTAATTCCAAGAGCTTTGTCGACGGGAGCATAGTGTTTGTTGTTTGTTCATCCCATGATGGTGATACCCATTCGCCGCATCTATGTTATGAAACACAGAGTTGTGATCCTGACAATCAGTTCATAGAATGCTAGTGTGTGCTATTCTCGTATGAAAGGTCCTTGGACAAGACAGACGTGACATGATCATTTTAGATCGAGTTTTGATCTGTCCGTGTGTGCTAGCAAATTTTGGCTTGTGACTTGCAACAGTTCTCCTTTATTTCACGACCGCATTGTTTGACTGTAGAGCACGATGCAGCTCTATTTGGTGCTGTGCCATCACATGTAGCATAGTTCTCAATCAAAGGCTTTCAGTAATATCTTTGAAGAGTACCTGTAGCGATTCTTTTGGCCATCTTGTTATCGTATACCCTTCTATAACTAACTTTCTGATAGCAACGTCACTAATGTTTGCTCCACTTTCTGATAAAAACGTCACCAATGTTTGCTCCACTTTCTGATAAAAACGTCACCAATGTTTGCTCCACTTTCTGATAAAAACGTCACCAATGTTTGCTCCACTTTCTGATAAAAATGTCACCAATGTTTGCTCCACTTTCAGATAACAACGTCACTAATGTTTGCTCCACTATCTGATAACAACGCCACTAATGTTTGCTCCACATCGATAAAAATAGTTAGATACCACCACTCTCCCACCCCCGCTCATTATTTCCGCTGCTTGTTTGTTACGGAAACCGTTAAAAATAACGTAATACAAACGAAGTAAGTCATCAGCCCCCGTAAATAATCAAACGCTCTTAAAATGTGGAGGCTGCGGCAGCATAAGATAAATGTGTGATAAACGGGAATAAGTAGAGATGTTTCCAAGGTAATACCAAAACAGTGCAAACGTATATCTTTTTTTCCTTGCTCGTATGTTGTTGTTTTTATTCCTTAAATTCTTTTATCAAAGAAAATATCTGCGTGGACAAGTGGAGCGCGGTAGCCTAGTTGATAGTGAGTGAATCTTCTTCGTCTAGGTTCGTTCTCAAACTCCTGCAGATGAGCAGTATGTAGTCCAGAGAACGGAATGCGTTGTGCCATGGTTTACAGCATTGCTGCGATATCTGCGCCTTTCGGCCTGACACATACGACTTCAGCATGGCTTTGGGTCACTGGCCCTATATGGAATGGGACAGCCAACTCCATCCCATAACCTCCTTAGTCGCCTTTTACGACATGCCTGGAAGGTAAACAGTGTTCCTATTCTTTGCTCCCCTTTCGGGCCCCCGGCAACACATGGGTGATAGTGAGGGAATGAGGTTGCGTGCTGTCACTGGGTCACAGCGCTCGTGGTTCGAAACTACGTACGCACAAAAAAAAAGTTGTGATGTCTTGCTTAACACGACCACTCCTCCAGGCAGCTGTAAATGAGTACCTGACGCACGGGGTAGAGGAGATTAAGATAACAAAGAAGAGAACTGACCACCAACCTAATAGTTGCTGGGGAAAAAGTACGTGAAGATTTATCATCATCACCGACCACAGGTTACTGCCATAGGTTATATCTTTACTGTTAGACAAGAGTAACCAGCCGAGGACGGATGTGTCGGGCAATTGACGCAGATAAAACGGCGAAACAACGCATTTCCATTCTCTGGACTAAATCCTGCTGGAAATCTAGTAGGACAATTGTCCTGCTACAAGAGAGATCTGACGGAAGTTTGATAATGAACGCTGAAGAAGAAGACAAGAGGAATATTCCCCCCCCCCTCCCCGCCATTTTCCCTTAGGAAATTAGAACATTACTTTTAGAGTACCAAGGAATTTAGCTCAAATGTAGGTTATTCTCCACCCGTAACCATTTTTCGTAAAAAAAACGGCACAGAACATCATATGAAAATGAGGAAACTACACAAATAAATGGGATAATGGCCGTTCTTTAGGTAACCCACACTATCTAACTTACAGAATGCGTATCCGCGACATTGCTCACATAGATAAATAAACTTTTCCTTGCTCACGTAGCTAACTAAACTTTTCCTGGTTTACATAGCTAAACACTTCCTTGCTCACAGAGCTAACTAAATTTGTCCTTGCTCATAAAGCTAACTAAAATGTTTCTACTCACGTAGCTAACTAAACTTTTCCTGGTTTACATAGCTAACTAAACTTTTCCTTGCTCATAAAGCTAATTAAACTTTTTCTACTCACGTAGCTAACTAAACTTTTCCTTGCTTACAGAGCTAACTAAACTTTTCCTTCCTCATAAAGCTAACTAAACTTTTTCTACTCACGTAGCTAACTAAACTTTTCCTTGCTTACAGAGCTAACTAAACTTTTCCTTGCTCATAAAGCTAAGTATTTTCTAGGTCGTTGTTGAAGTAATATTTATGTTCCTCTATATTAGGCCATGTAAATAAACTAAAACACGTCTTAATATTTAGTCTACTTTCACATTCTCTAATGACATTTATACCCAACTCATCAATTTTGACATAATAAAACCACAATAATAACTGTATTAATACCGTATTAAGTTAACTATATGAAATAATATTGCCAGGGACATGCTGATATTTGGCCGTCCTTGGCGTTATCTGTATTTTCTTTGAAATGGTCACGTGTGTAAATATAGGTGTCGCTGCGAGACAAGTGAAAATTGATGGCGGTTGAGTTACTTCCGGCGAGTCGTTAGTGGCGCGTGTTGAGATTTAAGTATGTAGAGGTGGAAAAGGTGATCCGGTGATATCTTCTTCCGGTGCAGATTGCTAGATATTACGGCGTAGGGCGATTTTTTTGTACTGAAGAGATCTAGTTGTGTGGCTCTGTTGTAATCTAATGAATACGTTTGGATTTTATGCTAACCAGGATTCCATACAGAGGAGGTAAGATTTCAAACAGAAGATATTAGCTTCCATTTCGCGTAGGTTTAATTTCAAGCAGAAGATTAATTTATCCCACACTGAGCAGGTTTTCGCTCAAGCAGATAATGCTATGCTCACCGAGAGTACAACGGAAATAGAAACATTAATATGTTGCCAACAGTAGAAACGAAGCACTAATAGAGAAAGACAATGACAGACGTTTCTACTAAAAAAACCTTCATCAGGACGAAAAACGACTGACAAACAACCATGGGAACACGGAAAGCTCATACTCACATTTGCCATGTGCTACGACTGCCCCTATATCTCCAGAGTGCTGGGTTATCTTTGTCACTTGTGTTTTATCTCTTTATGTCGTGCAGACGTCGGTAGATTACATGAAGAGAATGTATGATTTCACATAATTGAGATTTTCATCCGCACAGATAACATTAGATTCTATGAAGCTGTTCGTAGCAGTTTTTTTAAAATGAAGACATACATTTATTTCATGAAGACATACATTTGTCTCTCGAAGAGATGCATTTATTTCATGAAGATATACATTTGTCTCTCGAAGAGATGCATTTATTTCATGAAGATATACATTTGTCTCTCGAAGAGATGCATTTATTTCATGAAGACATACATTTGTCTCTCGAAGAGATGCATTTATTTCATGAAGATATGTAATTATTTCATGCAGAGACATATTTCTTTAAATAAGACACACATTCAGACATGAAGAGATGCATTTATTTCACGAATATTTGCATTTTGGTCTCGAAGAGATGCATTTATTTCACGAATATTTGCATTTTGGTCTCGAAGAGATGCATTTTTTCATGAAGCGATGCATTTATTTCATGAAGAGATACATTTATCTCACGAAGAGATGCATTTAATTATGAAGAGATTAAATTTATTTCATGAAAAGATGCACTTATTTCATGGACACGTATATTTCACGAAAAGATACATTGATTTCATTCAGTTGAGATTACATTTAGTGCACGATGCTAGATTTCATGCTGCCGATGTTTCGTACCACACAGATGAGTTTTCAGTTCACGCAGAGGAGGTTTTACATCACGCAGAGGAGGTTTTACATCACGCAGAGGTTTTACATCACGCAGAGGAGGTTTTACATCACGCAGAGGTTTCAGGTCACGTAGAGAAGGTTTCATATCACGCAGAGGATGTTTCATTTCATGCTAAGGTAGTTCCATGCCATACAGAGGTGTTCTGCATGGGACTCCGTTTTCTAGCAGATAAAGTTGTATTTCGGCAAAAGGGGGCTCTATTTTGTGAAGATACGACTATATTTAATTATGTATTGCTAATTTTCATGAACATAAAGTTAGATTTAATGAAGATAAAACAAGTATTAATGCAAATAAAACTAGATTTCATGTAGATAAAGCTACATTTAATAAAGAAAATGCACGATATTCGGAACATTACGCCCGTAAACAGATATACAGGCTGCAACATGCTAGGGAAGACCACTACCTGAATTAAAGGCATGACGAAAACGGATGTGCTCGGCGTCGGATGTCCGAGCCACTACAGGAGCAAGCCCAGATGCCAATAACATAGTTCAACTGTGGAACTTGCAGTACAGCGTGCTTCACACTCTCTGGCGGAAATCACAATATTTATTCGTTGTTGTTATAAGAGAGCGAAAGCAGAAGAAGAAGAAGAATTCAAACAGGCCTGATGCTCTAATCTCTATGGTTGTGGTCGCCTGTTAGGACATTGGCAGACGAATCATTAGTATAAAGTTTAAATACATAACCATGTTGTGGTTGGCTGATTCAAACCGGAAAGCAGCCTTTTCCACGCATGCGTATTCTTTGATCTCAACGAACTTAATTCTACCATTATTGACATGACACGCGCAAAGTAAATAAATTATTTCATAAAAGTATAAATGGCTGTACCCGCATGGGAACAGTTATGGCCTGTGCTCAGATCGTATGTGTTGTCTGAAAGATAACTGCAAGCTGAGTGTGTTGGCCAAATAAAATGCAAACTTCGCGACACGTGTGTTTTGTGAATTGATAATAGATGCACAAGTGTGACAAGACAAATTATGTATTTAGCTTTTTCCCTCGCTTATCTCAGGCCATCTCTTCCTCTTTCTTATGCATATGAGCATTTTGGCAATATTTCTGCAGGGTCTTATATACGTTTAAAGTAAGGAGTGGGTTTACCTAAAAGTAAAAAAGGTCTTTCACCAGATTTCGTCAGCAATTCACACTTTTCTTATGTTAATAAATTCGACGCCATTTTTGTGAACAGTCGTTAGAATTAAGTTGTCTTCACCTTTTGGTTAAATTTCGAGTACTACATGCCATGTTCTAATTTTCAAAGGGGAGGGAGGGGGGTGTTTGAACTCCTCAACTCCTCCCTTCTCTTCGAGATAATTGATTTGTGTCTCTGTCGTGTACATATTATCTCTGTCTCGAAAGTTCTCCCTATTTTTCTACATATATCCACATACCAAAGTCATCAATTTTGTCCTCTTAGTGTTTGTTCATTGTCCATACATCAATACAGAATAGATGTAGCATTTCATAAAGCAGAAGACCATTGCTGATATATATATATACATCATCATCAGGTGACATTATTTCCATATCGTAGTCTTCCCTATGGATCTCTTGAATTCTCCGCGGTCTTGAGCTAGTTTTCCTGCCTCTTTTAGTGACATGCGCAGGCATTATTTAATTTCTTCAGTCCAGCGGCATCTTGGGCGGCCTTTGCCCATGTTGCCTTCTATCATCCCCTCCAGTAACACTCTCTCCATGCCGTCGTGTCTCTTAATGTGACCGAAAAAAGCTAGCTTTTTCCTTAATATGGTGTTCAGAAGCCAGCCTTCCTGGACGTTAATTATTCGTAACACCTCTTGGTTTGTTTTATTCGCTGTCCGTGGTATTCTCAGAACTCTTCCATAGCATATATATATACATACACACATGTCCTCATTCAGTGTTTACACTGTTAGCCACAATATTGAACAATAAATTGTGTAACTCATTCGCGTTTCCAACGATAACAGCCAGATATTGTATCCTACGATCCGTATTATTATTATGTAGGTGAATACTTTGCAGTACTCATATACCTAGACTGAATGTTTGTATATCCATTGCAGTACTCCTGTACCCTGGCTGTGTTTAGATGCATACATTACAGTACTCATGTACCTTGAATGTTTGATGGTGTATCAATTGCAGTACTCATGTAACTTGACTCTGTGTTGGTGTATTCTTTGCAGTACTCCTGTAACTTGACTGTGTGTTGGTGTATTCTATGCAGTACTCCTGTAACTTGACTGTGTGTAGATATATACATTTCAGTGATCCTGTGACGTGACTGTGTAGATGTATACATTGCAGTACTCCTGTACCTTGACTGTGTGTAGGCGTATACATTGCAGTACTCCTATACCGTGACTGTGTGTTGATCCATCGATTTCAATGTCCCGACTATGTTTATTGATGTAACTATTGCAGTCCCATGTACTCTGACTATGTTTTGATGAATCCATAGCATTGCCTTATACCATGACTGCGTGTTGATGCACTCAATGCATACCTCTATGATCCTAACGGATTATGTGATTATAGATTTAAATATATTTATCACAATGCATGAGGCTAGTGAATTATGAATCAAATTCAAGCTGTAACGATTCTTTTACAGTATGCACAATGAATCCCATAACAATTTGTGTCGTATTCTGCTGTGATGCATCTTCTCAATAATACAGTCGTTGTTCTATTTGCTATCAGGTTCTTCCGTGTCTTTATTCTATTTCTGATCCTTCTCCTGCATACATCAATGTCAATAGCACCCTGTTCTCCTGACTCCTTTTCATCGTCTGTATGTACATGCTCGTTTTCACACATCCTTCTAATGAAGCATGTGTTGCTCCTGAAATCTGAACTTCAAATGTAAGCTTCCGTAAATGTGATCCTTTTGTATTCTGCCATATGCCCAACCCTTCTTGTGTGTTCATATCTGCTTATGTACACTAGGTATGGACACTATTTTGATGATATGTGTTCTTTCCAGTATCTCAGTGTTAGTATACTATTAACAGTAGTTATAATGATATTAGTAATTGTCTGTCTACGAATAATTTTCATTATTATAACACAAATTAATGTGAAGATAACTCACTTGAATAGAATATAATTTCCCCACTTCACATATTCATTCATTCATTTTCCTTTTGCGCTGAAGTTAGCGCATAGGGCAGATGTCAGATCTCTCCAATTCTGTCTGTTCAAAGCTATTCTGTGCAGTTCTTGAATAGTATGAATATTGGTTGTTTTACTTTCTCTAAGTTTTGTTCTTCTGAGTGTTTCTTTTGGTCTAACCCTGGCTCTTTTGCCTGTAGGTATCCATTCAAGAGATTGGTTGTGTATTCTGTTGGTGTCTGCGCGTAGGACATGCCCGAAGTAGGACCAACGGCGTTTTCTGATAACATCTGTGATGAAATGTTGATGTTTCTCTTCTCTGATTTTATCATTCAATTTGAATTCACTACTTCACATATACAGTAAGAGTAAGTTGCTAGCAATTCATAAAGATAGCAAACAAACAAACATAATATAATTTCAAATGTTGTTTGCATATACGGTTGACCAGTTTCGTGACGCCACAAAGCCCGTTACGTAACCTTGTCTATCTAGAGAACTGTGCTTTAAGTCTACATACTTTTGGATAGCTGCTGGGACGGGGTTTTGGTCCGTGTGCTATGACGCTCGTTTCTAATCAATAATCAAGAATGTCGTTTTATTTTCAGATCTTCTTCTTCTTCGTTCGTTCTCAAACTCTGCAGATTAGCAGATGTTGTCCGGAGAACGGAATGCGTTATGTCATGGTTTACAGCATTGCTGCAATATCTGCGCCTTTCGGCCTGACACATCCGACTTCAGCATGGCTTTGGGTCACTGACCCTATATGGGATGGGACAGCCAACTCCATCACTTAACCTCCTTAGTCGCCTTTTACGACATGCGTGGAAGGTAAACAGTGTCGCTATTCTTTGCTCCCCTTTCAGGCCTCGGCAACACACGGGCGATTTTCAGATGAAAGTGGGTTGAAGCTCCTATGTACACCCAGCCCCCCCCCTTCCCCCCCCCCCCCCCACACACACTTCTTCCCGTATCTACCTACACTATATCCGTGAGGCGGAGAGAAATGTCCAAATAAAAACAACGGAAATTGACTATACTTCTCTCTAGAATTTACAAAAATCTGTTCTAGTACACAAGAACGTTTCACTACTTATACTTTATGGGTTATAAAACAATGGAAAACTTTTTTTTGGTCTAAATCAGAGTCAAAACACTTATCAATAATAACCAAGGGGAACAAATATACGAAGAAATAGTTTCAAAAAAGGACACAGTACTCCAAGTAATAAACGCTCATAAAAAAAAATTCTGGAGATGTTGAAACAAAGCCGCATCGCCGAAGGGTAAAAGTAAAGAGGATTTACGATTGATCATAGCTGCCGGGGCATAATTTTTCACATGAATAAAGTCAAGAACTTCAATGTTGTAAATTGTTAGTTGGGTCTATTTAAAGCCCTGCCCTTTGAAGATGGAATAATTCCAAATATAATCGGTATTAGCATTTATTTCAATAAACATGAGAAACAGGTATGCCTTCTACAGAACACCCCAGTCTTTTCCGCTTTGTCTGACAAGTTTCGACTGCAGTGATTTGAGAAGGTTCTGGAAGAATCTGTGCCTGCATGGAACATCATGACACTAACGTTAATCACGCCCGCATACGTTCAGAAGAATTGTCCGATCGGTAGCGATGAACATTTGGCTGAATAGTGTCTAGCCAATGGAGGTCGGCAGAAAGAAGTTCTCACATCTTCTCGTGTAATACGAAGACTTCTAAAAATATAAATAAATTACGCAATCAATTAGTGAAGATGTTTAATTGAAGGAACTAGCAGAGATGAAGAGAATAAAAAGGATACGGTATTTCATGAAGATTTGCAGTTTCATGGAAGAATTAATGCTATTTTTGCAGAATGTTTGACTCAAGCACGTGTTCCATCTGTTACTTCTTGTGACTGACTCCGTCGATGTCCTTGATTGATAAACTCTGATATAAATATTGCCAGGAATAGTAGACACATGCATATCTTAAAAGACAATTAAAAACAAATAATTCGCATTCTTCATACTTAGGAGCAATATTTGTGTTACTGTTATTGTTATGTGTGGACGTCTTTTCACTCATGCATATATATAAAAGTGCTCAGTGTCGACAGCTGGCCTCACAGGTGATCAGCATCAATCACATAACCATATTTACCAATTTGCAAACATCATCATACATTTTTTTTAAATTGAGATTTGGAGTTGGCGACATTAATATTTTCTCTATGTGGACAATCTGCAGAACACAGAAAATATTTTACTGTCCATTGTATCACACTACAAGAAGAAAGATATAGCCATCTGAAACACCTCTAGTGAGTAATCTCCACAGTCTACTTATGGGTAACACAAGTATTGTGAGTTCTTAAATAACGTCATAGTAGACGGGTTCACATAAGTGATGAGATACCTAGGCTTGTTTGAGCAGAAACCGCCTGACTGACGTCGACTTGCTCAGTAGAGATGGCGCCATTCCTCGAACATCCCAGAACATGCGCTCGGGTACCCTGCTTCCTAGTGGCTTAGTGAACCACGGGAGTAATCTTTATTTGAAAACGTGAATTTTGAGTGGATTTAAAATCTGGATCTGCTGGTCGCCGGGCTAATGACTTAACATTACACTGTCACGACTTCTTGTACACGTTTGAACGCCAATAGCAAATTATATGTCCGTTAGAACATGAAGGTCATGTTTCAACTCACACCAAACAAACCAGACTTAAATCTCCATATAAGGATCAAAGAAGAAGAGCTTGAAACAGTCAGTAATTCCACCTACTCGGGCAGCACTCTCTCACACGATGTAAACATCGACACCGAGGCAAGCAACAGAATAGCGAAAGCTAGTGCCACACTTGGAAAATTGCGAAAAAACGTATGGGAAAGAAGTGGAATAACAATTATCACCAGTCATAGTTTACCAGGAAGCAGTGATATTACCACTCCTGTATGCCTGTGAAACATGGACAGTATATGCCAGACACGCTAGAAGATTCAACCACTTCCATCTAAACTGCCTTCGTGTGATACTCAACATCCATTGGTCATAGAAAATATCAGACAGTGAAATACTGATGAAATCTAAGTCTGTAAACATACATACAATTTTGATGAAGGCGCAGACACACTGGCCAGAACACATCGTCCGCATGAAATATCATCGTCTACCAAAGAAGTTGTTATATGGAGAACTCCAGACTGGCTCCCGCAAGGCAGGACGACAGAAGAAGCTTTTTAAACACACTCTTAACCCGCCGAAGACGGATGTGTCGGGCCATTGGCGCAAATAAAACTGCGACACAACGCATTTCCATTCTCTGGACTACATCCTGCTGGAAATCTAGTACGGCCATTGTTCTGCTACAAGAGAGATCTGGCGGGAGTTTGAGAATGAACGCTGAAGAAGAAGAAGAAACACACTCTTAAGACATCACTGAGTTACTTCAAAATAGGCACAAATTCATGGGAGAGTCTTGCACAAATTCATGGGAGAGTCTTGCACAAATTCATGGGAGAGTCTTGCATACGATAGATCCACCTGTCGTCGTAGAATCAAGAATGGTGCAGCAGCTGCAGAGAACCTCAGGCGCAATGACGCGCTAGAAGAAAGGCAAGAGTTGCTAAATGGCCCACAGACTCCCCACACACATCCCCAGAGTGTGAAGGACAGTTCAAAGCACGCATAGGACTAATTAGTCACAGTCGCACACCACAGACACTATCATCATCATCTCAGTTGAGCTGAATGAGCATCCTGTCTTCGATGGACGAACAGCATGTGTCCATTCTAGTCCGGATTGTTGCAATGTGGCTAGCTCAGATGTGTGGATATTGAACAAGAAAGTTGATACAGAGAAAGCATAGAGGATCGGCTGAGATTTGTATAGGTCCTGATGTCCATTTTCTAAGTGTAGCGTTATGTACTTTCCATGGGGGAAGCAACTATCCAGTCCACATTCCTTTTCTTTGGATTAACTCTACAGTCCAGTTGAGACCATTGACAATATAAGACTTGTGGGTCAAATCCGGAATCATCCTTCTTAAATGACACGTGTGATTTTCCCAGTAATTTTCAGTCTGTGAACACAAAATATATACAACTGACCAATGAAAATCATAGGAAAAGTCAAATGTTTCACTTTAGAATGATGATATCAGATGAGACTGTAGGACTGTCCAATTGATGAATGACATTGTCCAGTAAAGAGAGCATTACGGGCCTAATGCCCATTGTTGCAAGCAGTATCCTGTTCAATTGACAATGAAACAGTTCTCTTCCACGTTTAAAGCTAACGTAGTCACTGAATCGATTTTTTAGATTTTTGAAATCTCAGAAAAGGAGAAGGCAACATCAATCAAGTTCGATAAATAAGGACAAGAAGCATTGTTATAAAACAGCGTTGAAATAAACAAAAATACTTATAAATTGTATAGATTAATCTAGCACACATGATTATGTCATTCAAACTAAGTTCAAAATCTTTTCCTCAATGTAATGAAGAAAAAACGAATGGATATCTTCTTCTTCTTTCGTTCACTTGAAACATGTCTATATCTGTTACTCTGTCTCCTGAATAAAACTCATTGTTTTTTGTAGTTCATATAGGCCCATAGAGCTTTGATTACAGTGTTGTTTCCTCTGGCCAATATGTCTGCCTCAGCGGTCCATGCTCAGAACACTCTTGAAGTATATGTTTGGCACTCTATGCTGCCTGTCCACATGTACACACAGCCGTGTTGCCAATATTGAACTTTGTGTACATGTGGCCCCAGAGAGATTACATGCACACCAGAGTGCACCGGCCGGTGCACCATAGCTGGACGAGCATCAGGGTCAGTGAATTACAGCTGGCCAAGATCCTCAGTACACTTTCACGCAGTGGGCCTGGAAACAGGAGTGCAGCAACCCTGCTGTAGCCTGGCCAAGTACTACGGATCGAAGATACGGGAATGCCAACTCGGCCCCAAAAAAATTCTGGCTGAAGACGGATGTGTCAGGTCGAAAGGCCCAGATAACGCTTCTTGCTGTAAAGCATGACACAACGCAGATCACCCTCATACGTCCTTCTCAGAATGGTCAGCGGAATGCTTTCAGAGGGTCCGCCGCAAGGCGTACGACGAAGACGAAGAAGAGCGTTGTATACATGTGACTGCAGAGTCGGTTGTGTCCGGTTCTGAGGCGTAGAGTTATAACTTGTTCTGATCTGTTCATAATGTGATAGTCATCTTGTGTTGGTGTTTGTGGCTTTCTTATTGACTTGATCAACTGTTTTTTTCTGGTGGTAGGTGATTGGTATATCTGGTTTGTTTATGGCAGCACCTTCCTTAGCCAGTTGGTCTGCTTTTTCATTTCCTGGTATTCCACAGTGAGAGAGTATCCACTGAATGGTTACCCTGTACTGGTAAGACAATTCGCTAAGTAGTTTTTTCAAGTCTGTTAGTTTTCCAGACTGGAAAGCTTGAAGCACTGACCTTGCATCTGTCAGGAATACCACAGGCTGTAGGCCAGAGTTGTAGATCAGCAGTGTTTTAGCTGCCACACTAATTGCCTGGATTTCTGCATCATAATTATTGTAGAATTTCCCTGTCGATGTTCTGATTGTATCTCTAGGCTTGTGTGGATATTCTATATATACACCTGCATCTCCATTCCTCACATCATTCTCTGCTGACCCATCTGTGTATACTCTGACCCATATATCTTGTGGATATTTCTCATCCAGAAAACTGAGGGTGACTGTCCTTCACTGCACACTGTTCTGTTCGTCCACGCTTAGTATTCCTTTCACATGGGTCTGAATGTATATTGGCAGTCCATGCCTTTCACTCCACGGGGTTTGTTCTGGTGCAGACCTTAAGAGGCTGTCAACTTCAGGTAGGTCTGTAAGTTGTCTACGGAGTCGTTTAGCTTGATGGATAAAACTGCTTCTTTTTAGTCGCTCCATTGCTGGATTTTGGAATCTTTCCTTCATTGGATGACTTGGCATACACTGAAACTTTTCTTCTTGAATTAGTACTTTTGTGTCTCTGCGTTCGCCAAGTGTTTGCATTCTTCCCATTTTCTGCATCTCTGCTATGGGTGTTGATTTCATTGCTCCTAACATTATTCAAAGTGCCTGGTTTTGCACTTTATCTAGATCGTGTAATGTGGTGTTTGATGCAGGAACCATATTCCAGGTGTGGTCTTATGCCTTGATAGTAAACTTTACTGAGTATATTCCACTTGGTTCCCCATGTGGTTCTACTTAATTTTCTCATAAAAGCTAACTTCCTCCAGGCTTTTGTTGTTGCTTTGTATATGTGCTGCTTCCATGTCAGCTTATCATCAAAAGTAACTCCGAGGTATATGGGTTCTTTTTCTTCATTCAAGAGCTCTCCATCTATCTTGATATGACCAGCTTTTTGTTTGGTGAGAGGGTAAAGAGTGTAGTGCTGCACTTATCTGTGTTAATACTGACGCACCATCTATTTGCCCATAAGGTTAAGGCATCGATAGCTCTTTGTATTTGTTTAGTGGCAACTGTCGCATGTTCTTCCGTGCACCAGATCACCAGGTTGCCAGCATACATTGCCACTTTGATCCTGTGGGATAGTTCAGCAACTAGGTCATTGATGTAAACCAAGAAAAGTGTGGTTGACAGGACTCCTCCCTGTGGGACTCCATGACGCAGTAGGGCTTTCTTGCTCTTGCGACCAACTAATTGTACGCTGGCTCTTCTATTATGCAGGTATGCTTTTACCCATTTGTACATTCTTGAGCTAACCCTGCAATTTCGCAATTTCTTTAAGATCCCTTCTTTCCAGACCTTATCCTGGCGGGCGGGCGGGCTTCGGGCGGGCGGGCGGGCGGACAGGCGGACAGGCGGACGGACGGACGGACGGACGGACAGACAGACAGACAGACAGACAGACAGATAGATAGATAGATAGATAGATAGATAGATAGATAGATTAGACAGACAGAGACAGGAAATCAGACATACAGACAGAGTAATTTCTATTCATACTCCCTTGATGTTGGGTGAACAACAGAAGTAGTTTCTATTTAAAACAACAAATAACGAGTGACTTCGAAATCAGTGTTGGCTGTTCGACGAGTGAGATAACACCGAGCTACCGCAGAACCACTTTTAAATATTAGTAGTGTATATAAATTGTAATAAAATGGATGGATACCTACAGGCAAAAGAGCAAGGGGTAGACCAAAAGAAACACTCAGAAGAACAATATTAGAGAAAGTAAAACAACCAATATTCATACTATTCAAGAACTGCACAGAATAGCTTTGAACAGACAGAATTGGAGAGATCTGACCTCTACCCTATGCGCTAACTTCAGCGCAAAAGGAAAATGAAATGAAAAATTAATATAAATTGTAGGAAAAAGTTTTGAGTCGTAAGATAAGATTGAGAGTCGGTAGACAGGATTGAGAGTCAGTAGACAATATTGAGAGTCGGTAGGCATGATTGAGAGACGTAGAAAAGATTGAGAGTCGGTAGACAGGATTGAGAATCAGTAGACAAGATTGAGAGGCGGTAGAAAAGATTGAGAGACGTAGAAAATATTGAGAGTCGGTAGACAGGATTGAGAGTCAGTAGACAAGATTGAGAGGCGGTAGAAAAGATTGAGAGTCGGTAGACAAGATTGAGAGACGGTTGAAAATATTGAGAATCGGTAGAAAAGATTGAGAGTCGGTAGACAAGATTGAGAGTCGGTAGAAAATATTGAGAGACGGTAGGCATGACTGAGAGATGGTAGAAAAGATTGAGAGTAGATAGATAAGATTGAGAGTTCGTAGACACAATTGAGAGACAGTAGACAAGATTGAGAGACGATAGACAGGATTGAGAGACGATAGATTGGATTGAACGTTTTTTCGTATAGTATATAGCCAAAACCCTGTTGTTTTATCATATTCTCTTGCAACTCCAAGTATTATTTTCTCAGCTCTGAAGCCAATACATTTAGTAATTTTATATCTGCCTGACGGGGCAGAAACAATAAATCTGCGGGTCTGATTTGATCCTCGGGCCATATTTGCCAATCCGTAGTGTTTGTGCATGCTTGTTTTATGCATGAAATATTCAGAACACACAACTCATACATTTTCTATACGAACAAGAAAAACATGATTAAAACCTTTTTGGGGTTAGGGTGTTGATCTTCTACTTTTCTATGAAAGACAACATAATACTACACTAATTAATCTCAACAGAATTGATGCACTAAACAAATGAAAATAAAACTCAAGTGGAAGACAGGTAATGGAGTTGTACTGGATGACGACTGACACACTATCAATGACGGATGTCTACACAAGTTAATATTGTATACATAACAAAACACAGAATATGATCATACAAATAACAACACACAGGACATAATCAACGTTTCGGACCAAAATCCCTTTTTAAAGATACGCACATAACATACAAATATAAAAATACCACAAGTAGAAATGAATACACCACAACAAGCGTGTTAGAGTGAAATATGTGTTCACTCAGACACGCGTGTTGTTCTACCAGCAGTACTACCTTCTATTGATAAACAAATGAATAATACTTGACACGCGAGCAGATTCAGATGATTGGTGCATGTAGAAAGTGAACAGACTGAGATAGTTGGTGCATGTAGAAAGTGAACAGATAGATTCAGATGATTGGTTGCATGTAGAAAGTGAACGGATAGATTCAGATGATTGGTTGCATGTAGAAAGTGAACGGATTCAGATGGTTGGTGCATGTAGAAAGTGAACGGATTCAGATGGTTGGTGCATGTAGAAAGTGAACAGACTGAGATGGTTGGTGCATGTAGAAAGTGAACAGATAGATTAAGATGATTGGTTGCATGTAGAAAGTGAACGGATATAATCAGATGATTGGTTGCATGTAGAAAGTGAATGGATTCAGATGGTTGGTGCATGTAGAAAGTGAACGGATTCAGATGGTTGGTGCATGTAGAAAGTGAACAGACTGAGATTGTTGGTGCATGTAGAAAGTGAACAGATTCAGATGGTTGGTGCATGTAGAAAGTGAACAGATTCAGATGGTTGGTGCATGTAGAAAGTGAACGGATTCAGATGGTTGGTGCATGTAGAAAGTGAACAGACTGAGATTGTTGGTGCATGTAGAAAGTGAACGGATTCAGATGGTTGGTGCATGTAGAAAGTGAACGGATTCAGATGGTTGGTGCATGTAGAAAGTGAACAGACTCACTCATGTAAAAGTTGAACATATTCGTTTCGCTGGTGCATGTAGGATGTAAATATTATCAAGGGGTTCGCGAGATGTAGAAAGTAAACAGACGAAGATGGTTGGTGCAAGCAGAACCGACTCGGATTGTTTGTTCATGTAGAGAGTGAATAGACACAGTTGCCTCTGATATGTCGAAAGTGAACAGACGCATGTAGAAAGTGAACATACTCAGATGTTTGGTCAAGTAGAAAGTAAACAGGGTCATATGGTTGGTGCATATAGAAAGTGCATAGACTCATGTGGTTGTGCATGTAGGATGTGAATAGACACAGTTGCCCTGTGTTACCCCAGCCACCTACTTCCTGTTTAGGGTTGTTACCCTACACTGGTTGATTTATAGTAATGACAGTCTACAGTTTTTGTAAAACCTTTCAACAGAATTAATTAGGGACCTCATTCGTTCCTTTTCTGATTATTGTCGTGTATTTGGTTGGTTCCTATTTATATACTTGGAGTTGCCTTGGATATTTTTGCCGTTCAACTCTGAGTATATAAATAGTGACAAACGAACAGCCCGGCAATAATCAAAAACAGAACGAATGAGGTAATACTGTACGGATGTCTTCTACTGTCGAGGTTCACGGGTATAATCAAGGAAATGAATAATACTCAGTGTTCGAAAACAACCTAAAGTACTAAATATGTGAAGGCTTTAGTAACACAATACAATGAGTGAAAATAACAGAGATAGGTAAGGAGTGTTGCAACAGTACAGTGTGTTTTGTAGTTTGCTGCACACTACTTACGTATTTGTGGGTGTTTTTCTCCCCCACCTCCACATAACCACAAAGGACAGTATGCCCTTTATTAAAATAGATGTGTCTAACTAAAAGAAGAGAATCCACTAATCGCTGCTTAACCAATAGGTAAAAATATGTACATAGGTGGACACACTCTAAAACTATGGACCAGAAGTAGAAAAAGGACATAGAAAAGACAAAGTACAGAGACGGGTAGAGAGGAATTATATATACAACAATAAGCCTTCCTGACTTGGTGCGCTAAATAAATCTTCGTGACTTGGTGCGCTCAATAAATTTTCGTGACTTGGTGCGCTCAATAAATCTTCGTGGCTTGGTGCGCTCAATAAATTTTCGTGACTTGGTACGCTCAATAAATCTTCGTGGCTTGGTGCGCTCGGTAAATGAGGAATTGAAAGTTTTTTTAAACTAATTGAGACATACTTTTCTGCATTGTATGAATTTAACGAGTCATGTTGAAAGCACATATTCTCTATTGTAAGATAAAGGTAAAGGAAGGTCCCATGGCATCTGCCGTCGGGGATGAAGATAAATCTTTATGTGCTAAGCTGCAGCAACTATTAGGTGGGGTGGCCAGTTCCCTTCCTTGCTGTTTTTTTTACCTTCCCTAACTCATGCGTCTGGTACTCATTTACAGCTGTGTCGACTGGAGGAGTGGTCGTGTCAAGTGAGAAATCACAACCCGGATTTTTTTAATGTCCGGACGTGGTTTCGAACCTGACACGTTGTAACCAGATGATAGCAAGCAAGCTCACTATCCACTACGCTACCGCGCTCCTAATTCTCTATTGTAGGTAATACATATCGTGATATATAACGAAATTTTGACGCCCTTGGGCTTTGGCGTTACTCCCCTACATAACATTATTTTATATAGGGCATCCTTGAGGATTGCTTTTTACAACTACAACACGGCAGCTGTTCCGGTCCTCCTTAGTAGTTCCGACATTTCCTGAGTATATGTTATCATACGCGGAACAGCTGAGGGTAGAAGAAGAAGAGGGGAAAGCAAAGTATGGCTTGATAGTACAAAAGACTGAATATGATTTAGATTATCCACACTTGAACAAGGAACTGAGAACAGAAAGGCATAGCGGGTTTTGTGTTGATATTTCCAGATTGGCACCCTCGCGAAACTAAAGGGTTATAGATTTCATGATGATGATGATGGATTATACCTTCTTTATTATCACATATTTGAAGTTTACTGGCGGAGATTAATTGTCTTTATTGTGTTCTATTTATCTCTTTCTTTATAAATAGAACAATGTTCTATTTATCTCTTTCTTTATAAATAGAACAATGTTCTATTTCACTCTTTCATTCTAAATAAAACAGTGTTTTTTAAAACAGTGATTTATCTCTTTCATTCTAAATAAAACAGTGTTCGCTGACAGTATCAATTAAGAGCAAGCAACTCCGTATCTCGAGAGATAATTCCAGGTTGTTTCGGGAAAAAAAGTTATATCTATTCGCTGAAACCCTTTGCTGCTTTTCGGCGTCAGGGGTAGAAGAGTTTTCTGGAGACGGCCCACTTGTGTGATGCGTATACTGTGGAATTTGTCGTTTCTTTTATTTCAGTGGTCCATTGTTTTCGTGATCGACCTTTAGGCCTGCCTTCGCTGTATCTGTGCGGCATAGATTGCTGTGGTATGCTGTCTGATGGTAGTTTGCTGATGTGTGCAAACCATTTGATCTGTTGTCTCTTGATGTATTCTAATATTGGGGTGGTGCCGGATATTTTGTCGGATGTCCTCATTCCTCACTCTGTCTCTTAGCGATATTTATAGAACTCTGTTTGTCTCCGGGACACTCTCCAACAGTTGTTCTTAAAGATGAAATTCTTAAACTAAATAACGTTGTTCGATTTTGAACCTATAACCTCGTAAACCCAAATGAAGCTGTTTGTCCACGTAATCACCGTGAGTTCTGTTATTCTTTTGCACTTGTTCTCTTCTCGCTGGTTGGCATAATGTAGTTCAAAAAATGAAAAGCGACTTGAAATTTTTGCTATCTTGTATACGATATCCGCACCTTTCTGTCTCATAAATCCAACTTTTAGGTTGACTTTGGGTCATTTTGATCTATGAAATAGAACTCCCAATTCTACCCCAAAACCACCTTAGTTGCATTTTACTAGGGTCACGATAATTTGCTACTCTATGCTCCGTTGTAATTCCCCGGCAACAAACAGGAGATTATAATTGTAGTTTAACTATGCAAGTAAACGGAATAGTTTGGGTGGAAAAGGAAAGAGACACAAGCCAGTGTTTCCAGATTAATATTCTTATAAAAGACCAAACTATACTAGAAAAGAGCCAAACAAAATTGAACGCTGTATTTCATACTCAAATTGCTTGCAGCAATTTCCAGCTAGACAGTTTTTACTTGATCATTATTATGTATGAGACATATTGAAATATTTAATTCCCAATATTTTTGGGGAGTTGTCATGGCGTATTTAAAAAAAAAAAATTCATTTTAGAAAATCTTGCGGCCCCAAAATACTTATGTGGATGATAGTCCTTTTGTGTCCGTCTCCTTCAAAATATATTGCCATTAGACACTGTATTTCCAAAACATTTTTACAACGATAATTAAGTGAATGTTATGTATGGAGTTTTAGCTTTAACTTTTTATTTTAAAAATTGTGCCGAGTCTACAGCAATATTCTTGTCACAGTTAAATAAATGGTGAAAAGTAACTTTTGTGCAGTTAATTATGTTTAAAACCAAGATAATGCTGAACAATCCAAACAAATTAGCTGAGGCCAACGAAACTTGAAGCAAAGACATATTTATTAAATGGCCCTAAATAGTCAATATGGCAACCCTGATACAAGCTAAGATCTGTCATTGATGTAGCTAAAGACGGAAGATGGGGGCGTTCTTGAAAGAATCATATGATCATTATTGGAGCTTAAACGAGTTCAAGAACTGTAATCAATTATCGTAATTCCCTTGTACAAAGTGTGCAGTTCACTTATTGCATTATAATTTATTTGTCATGGAGATACCTCAGGCAGTTGGAATCTCCCGCTACATATTCAAATTAGAGGGGGGTCAGATGTTGTTAAAACTCACAACTCGGATTTGGAATATGAAAGGAATGAGTCGAACCCGCATTGTGCATTATATAACGGTGTCAGTTGATTCCATCTGGGTTAGAGCTCTGCCTAAGATTGTCTGTGAGCAATGTCGTACAACCTTTGAAATGCGTGTTCTCGTCATGGATAATTTTATGAAACTAGTACCCAGGAAAGTGTTGGATCATGAAAAGACCTGACTAGTCATTTGTTTAGTCAGTCACCGAGAACTCGTTCCAGGCGGGTGCTCTCTTGTTGGTAACAAAATACCACTCGACATTTTCAAAGAGATATTGTGACTTATACTGCTGTTCACTCCGTAGTTTTATTTGAGCAGCGTCCCTTTGTCTGCCTTTTAGTTGTACTTGGTTGACAGTTGAACAACCTCATCTTCCACACACAGGAATTTATCTGCAGTAAACTATGGCGGTGTCACAACCTTTCTAGAGTATAAGATGAGAACACAACCCTGTCCTTCTTCCCGGCTCCCCCCCCCCCTTTTTTTTTCGTCGAAAACGATTTTTAACATGTTAGTAAGTCACAAAATGTCCGTGAGTTGCGCAGAGCGAAAAATGTGTAAACAATGTACTACTATACTGTTGAAGTAATATGTGTGTCGGGCTATTAGCAAACCAAGCGGTGACACAACGCATCCCATTTCTGTGAATTAAATCCTGCTGGAAATCTGATGGGAATTATTATCCTTCTACAAGAGAGATCCAGTGGGAGTTTGAGAATGAAAGAAAAACTATAACAGTACCAATGGTGTACCTATACTGTACAGGCCATGCTGGCGTCAGGGGGGAACGAAAGAGCCGATGTGTTGGTTGGTAAAACCTTGGTGAACGGGACCGAGATAAGAAGAGACATGATTGAATTGATTAGAGCAGTCATGGATACCCTACGAGAAGACGAGGAGGAAGTCGAACGAAACAATGTACATATTCAGAGAGTGGTAGAAACGGAAGTGACTAGTGGCGATGGGAGAAAGTGCTCCCTCTCTGGACAGATCAGAGGAACGCGTAATCAGCAACTGACTGGGACACTGAGCTTATACACTTTTAGATGGCACCGAAGACGGATGTGTTTGGTCAATGTCGCAAATTAAATGGCGACACAACACATTTCCTTTCTCTGGACTACATCCTGGAAATTTAGTAGGACCATAGTCCTGCTACAAGAGAGATCCAGCGGGTGTTTGAGAATGAAGAAGAATAATATGGCTGACGGAACGGCAATATATGGAAATGTACCCAGTGCTGTGACGCTTGTTCCTAATCAAGAATCAACTGCCATGGCTATTACATCATAAAAAGCGATTCCGAGGACGGAGTGTAGGTTTGGCTTGAATATCAAGTGGAAAGAGACACAACAATTTCACCATAAACATGTGTAAAAATTAATACCACAGTACAACGGAAATCGAATTTGTCATATCATTTGTGCAAATTAAACAGCAACACAGCGCATCTTCGTTCACATTACTAAGTTTTCATCGAAATCTATTAGCAATATCGATATCGTCCTGCTACAAAATCTATTAGCAATATCGATATCGTCCTGCTACAAAATCTATTAGCAATATCGATATCGTCCTGCTACAAAAGGGATTCAGCGAGAATGTGACAACAAACACGTTACAAAATGCAGCTACTTAATCAAGTATTCAACCGATTATATCGTACAAGAAATGACCGACCAAACAATCAACCGATTATATCGTACAAGAAATGACCGACCAAACAACCGATTATATCGTACAAGAAATGACCGACCAAACAACCGATTATATCGTACAAGAAATGACCGACCAAACAATCAACCGATTATATCGTACAAGAAATGACCGACCAAACAATCAATCGATTATATCGTACAAGAAATGACCGACCAAACAATCAACCGATTATATCGTACAAGAAATGACCGACCAAACAATCGATTATATCGTTCAAGAAATGACCGACCAAACAATCGATTATATCGTACAAGAAATGACAGACCAAACAATCGATTATATCGTACAAGAAATGACCGACCAAACAAACAACCGATTATATCGTACAAGAAATGACCGACCAAACAATCAACCGATTATATCGTACAAGAAATGACCGACCAAACAATCAACCGATTATATCGTACAAGAAATGACCGACCAAACAATCAACCGATTATATCGTACAAGAAATGACCGACCAAACAATCGATTATATCGTACAAGAAATGACCGACCAAACAATCGATTATATCGTACAAGAAATGACCGACCAAACAATCAACCGAGTACATCGTACAAGAATTGGCGAACGAAGAAAATAATAATGCAAGGATATGAATATCATGACAGAGGTATCAGAATACTGTATCAGAATACTGAACTTGTTAACTATTTCTTATATTTAAATACCTATTAGAATACAGAATGTTTATATCAAACAACATACACTAACTTCATAAAGTTTATATCAAACAACATACACTAACTACATAAAGTTTATATCAAACAACATATACTAATTACAGAAAGTTTATATCAAACAACATATACTAACTACAGAATATTTATATCAAACAACATATACTAACTACAGAATATTTATATCAAACAACATATACTAACTACAGAATATTTATATCAAACAACATACACTAACTACAGAATGTTTATACCGAACAACGTAAACAAATTACTGAAACTGTATATTAAACAGTATACACAAATTACTGAAAGTGTATATCAAACATACAAAAAGTATAGAAAATATATACACAAAAAAATACATAAATTATTAAAAGTTTGTGTGGTCAATGAACCAATCATCGTATATTTGGAGTCTTTGTTACCTCTAATATTTTATGATAGTGTGTCCTGATATAACCTAATTGGACTTTATTGTCCGCTGGTTGAAGAGAGGTAGACTCATTAATTACCCACCTACATACGCAAGTTATTGAACGTTATAGCAAACAACATACACCGATTTTTGAAAATGTATACCAAACATCAGGCCCATAGAAAAGGATGAGTTGGAGACACGGGTCTGAGAGCCGTTATTTTAAGTATTTCCTCTGATTTTATGTAAATTAGGTAACTAAGGACGCTCTTAATTTTAAAACAATAACGCTCTATGAGAAACGTAAGGGTGTATTGATAAAACTCATTGTACAAATTGAAAGACACGAGTGAAATTATTAGAATTTTGTAGACAAATAGCAGTGACAATGCTTAAAGTAATTTCAATTGTTAGAATTTTGTAGACAAATAGCAGAGACAATGCTTAAATTAATTTCAATTGTTAGAATTTTGTAGACAAATAGCAGAGACAATGCTTAAATTAATTTCAATTGTTAGAATTTTGTAGACAAATAGCAGTGACAATGCTTAAAGTAATTTCAATTGTTAGAATTTTGTAGACAAATAGCAGAGACAATGCTTAAATTAATTTCAATTGTTAGAATTTTGTAGACAAATAGCAGTGACAATGCTTAAAGTAATTTCAATTGTTAGAATTTTGTAGACAAATAGCAGTGACAATGCTTAAAGTAATTTCAATTGTTAGAATTTTGTAGACAAATAGCAGAGACAATGCTTAAAGTAATTTCAATTGTTAGAATTTTGTAGACAAATAGCAGAGACAATGCTTAAAGTAATTTCAATTGTTAGAATTTTGTAGACAAATAGCAGAGACAATGCTTAAAGTAATTTCAATTGTTAGAATTTTGTAGACAAATAGCAGAGACAATGCTTAAAGTAATTTCAATTGTTAGAATTTTGTAGACAAATAGCAGAGACAATGCTTAAAGTAATTTCAATTGTTAGAATTTTGTAGACAAATAGCAGAGACAATGCTTAAAGTAATTTCAATTGTTAGAATTTTGTAGACATATAGCAGTGACAATGCTTAAAGTAATTTCAATTGTTAGAACTAGCTAAAGTGAATGAAATTGCAAAGAAAAAGATATAAACACTAGCGCTAATTTCTATTATTATAGATAAGAGAGAGAGAGAGAGAGGGAGAGAGGAAATATACTGGAAATAAGAGAAGGCTAAACTGCACGAAGTTTAATGATGAACTAGAGATACTTGCAACACAACAAATATATAACAATTATCCGACGAAGACGGATGTGTCGGGCCATTGGCGCAAATAAAACAGCGACATAGCGCATTTCCGTTCTCTGGATTACATCCTGCGGGAAACCTAATAGGACCATGGTCCACCTACAAGAGAGATCCAGCGGGAGTTTGAGAATGAACGCTGAAGAAGAAGAAGATAATTATAAAATGAGGTCATTATGGATTTTAATGTAGGTAGTTAATGAGTTTGCCTCTCTTTAGAAGAGACGTGCCCCTTTCAACCAGCGGACAAAGTCCAATTAGGTTATATTAGGACACACTACCATAAAATATTTGAGGTAACAAAGACCCCAAGGTTTTAAACTTTTTAAACGGATTTTAATTGATCTAGCTTATGTATTTATATATGCTATATTTAGACCTAGGCCTAGGATTATCTAGGTTGCATTTTCCGTTCACACTCGGAGAGTATAGACGTCGAAAAGAAACATGGCGCTACGCCGCTTTTTTCGCGTAAGATGTATTTGAGGGCTTCCAGGCTGGTTTCGCGACATGTGCTGTCACAGTTGACTTGGAGGATGCTTATAACAGATTGTCGTTCGAGCACCTCATCAAAATGTTCGTGTTCTTCCATGTTGACGCTTTCGTCGTCAGATGGATATCGTGGCTCTTGCTCGAGAGGTAGTTGGCTCTTAGCTGCAGTTGGTAGACGTCTAAACCAATAACAATACGACAAGATCTACAACAGTGATCTCACCTATCTCCCGTACTATTCAAAGTATTACACCTTGACAATCACAAAATAGCAGCTTGGCGGAAGAGTTAGAACACTGTCCTTTGCAGACGATATCCTGATATACAGACAAGGAAGAGGCAAATGAGAAACTCTCAGAGCACTGTGTAATGAGTTAGACCATATCGCATCGTTGTGTGTTAATTCCGGGGCACTGATCAAATAAAAGGCAGCGGTGACACGGTTCTCTCTCAATCACATATTTAAAGACTGCGACACCGACGATGGAGACGAGAGGATACAATGTAATCCGAAATTCATATCTACGATACCATGATACTACGATGAGTACATTTCAGGTAACCACGAGAAGTTAATGACCAGGTGAACACAGTCGATAGATTGAATGATGTTCAATCAACGAATATCTTTTATAAAAGAAACTCCAAAAAGGTTGGTTTTTTTAAGATTATATATAGGAAAATGTCGCTGTGGAGAGAAGTGGGGAGGTGAGCTCCCACCCACCCCTACCCCTACCCCCCCCCTTAGGAAATCTGAACATAGTTTTAGTATTATAAATTAATCAAGAGTTCGGTAAACAACTCATTAGAGATGTTTTGTGTAAAGGTCTTCAAATACTTCGTAAAATATTGAAATTTACACACGAAATTTGACCAGACACCTTTTTAAATGTTGTTTTAGGTAAAACCCTCTCCTTCATGTAATCATATCTGCTCCCCTGTCAAACATCATACAAACATTTCTGAAAGTTTATACCAAACAACATAAACAAATTATTGAAAGTTTATACCAAACAACATAAACAAATTGCTGGTTACTAAACCAAAATATTGCCTAGATATAAGTGCCGCTGAACAAAAAATAGTTTAATATTATATTTTAAAATCATAATATAATTTGCAGATTCAATCAATCGAGTGCCATGCTGAGTGGCGTAGGCGAACATGCATCTCCACAACTCTCAAAGTTGCATCTCACAAAGTTGTCTCAACCTGTGTTGTTAATAAGTTCAGTTGGTGACTTTGTTCTGTGCCACAGTGACAACCCATCCAGAAATTTATCTCTTTGTTTTTCTCTGTCTCTTCTACCCTTGATCTTTCCAGTTGTTACCAAAATCCCTCCCTGCAACTCTTTAAAGGGAAACATGCAGTATTTGACGGTTGACTAAATTTTCTAACTGTACTTTTCTCATCACATGGTCTAAAAAATCTTTATTATCTTTTTCTAATTGTTGCTCTAATTTGTTGTTTTACTCCAGCATCTCTGAGAACTTCTACATTAGTTTTCTTGGCTGTCCATGGAATATACTGTCATCATTCTTTTTAACGCCACATCTCAATTACCTCCAGCTTATCTTGGGCACTTTTGATTACTGTCTATGCTTCGCTTCTCTAAAGAATGAGTAACTATATATAGCATCCTAGCACTCGAACTTGTGTGTATACATTTTTATTACTTCCTTGTATATAATATTTCTAATTTCTGGAAATGGTGATTTGGCTTGTGCTATCCTGTATCTGTAGATTACTAGTAAGAAAAAATCACAAACGTTACGATTAAACTGCGCCTTAATAAGTTACATATGGGGTATTGAGATCGTATCAATCTAACACTCACAATCACATAACGGTGTTAAGATAACGAATGCGCAGTATCGAATCTTACATATTGGACTCGGTGATTTGAAAAAGAATGGATACGATGGGGCGACAATAGATGGAGAAATGTGTACAACATCACGGAGTTAATAAATATCTAATCATATTACTCAAGAAAGACGTTTTTTACAACTAGTGTACAGCTAGAACAAATGAAGTGCTTTCAGAAAATATTCTTTATCAGATCGAAGGTATGATAAGGATGTATGCTAGTCCTTTGCTGTTCATTACATATGTCGAACAAATATGCAAAATTTATAAGATGTTTCACTGAAGCAGCTTTAAGGAGCTTCTGAATGAATAACTCTGTTCTGAAAATGATCAAAGAACTGGTATGTTTAATTATAGCAGTATGTTAATGAATTGGGGGGGAAAATGTAGAAATATATAAAAAAGAATGTAAGAAAAAAGAATGAAATTATAACAATGGTAGGTGAAGAAACAAGATGAATGCTCATTGATTAACTAACACAATACTAAGACAGAACAGGTGAAATGTTTCATTTACATAGCCAGATCAATATTAGCAGATGGAACAATCAATGCTGAAAAATATAGAATACATGAATTAAAACGAAACAAAACATTGAACACGATGTCTTGATTATGTAGGAGCACGGTCATGACATGGTATACTGCAAGTTTTTTAAGGTGGATTTTCTTGTTTGTTTTGATGACACAGAAATTACGAGTAATATAACTTTTGTATCCTTTTGTGAACATTGGGGATTTCTCCAGCGTTTTATTTCATGCTTAGCAGAATTCAACTTTCAGACGTGTGCAATGCTTTGACAAGATGCCTCCTATTTAGAAAAAATAACAATGTTATTGTATACTGGTCACAAAAAGAAAAGCAAAATTATTTCAAACGTGTACCAAAATTTTATTTTACGGAATTAATGTATCAACCTTGGCATGAAGAAACTTTCTGACTTAAACTAAACCAAACCCATCTCAAAATCATTCCTAAAGGTCGATTGGCGATGCTAGTTCGCCCACTGCAGTCGGTTCTGACGATGCCGGTCCGTAAGAGTAGGACCTTTGTAGGGTCTTCTAGCCCAATGACCAGCGTCGTACAGCAAGAATGTTTGTTCCGTTCCTTTCCTGACCGTTAATCTGAAATTCGACGAGTTGCTGGCATTAACTGGACTGTGGAGGACACATACAAATCGATTTTTGAGGTGGCTTAGCCGTATGAAGCGGTCTTCTGCAGGAGATGTCTGGATCTTTCACTGCGCGGCTGGCCCGTAACTGAGTCAGTTTGTTGAAATCGCCTCCACAGACGACTAATGATGCTTTTAACCACATTAAATTGTCTGACCACTACACTTTGTGATTGTCTAGTCTGTAAGCGCCCAATGATGATGCATCGTTGTTCTGTAGTGAGATGAGCCATACTTGCGAAGTGAATTTCCAACATACTTTATTCAAGGACCTTCATTCTTGCTTATTCATTCAATAATATTGTCATTAAGTCATTGAGATTTGTGTTCATTAAGTTGCACGGGATTCTCATCAAAACTAAAAAAAAACTGTTGTTTTGTCCTTCACTTCTTTCATGACTGCACAAATCATGAAGTGAGTACAATTCAGGTAACCACGAGACGTTAATTATCAGGAGAATACCGTCTATAGGTTGAATGATGTCCAATCAGCGAATATCTTTTTATACAAGCAACTGCAAAGAAGTTGTGTTTATTTTTTTTTAAATCAGTATATAAATATATATATATATTTAGAGAGAGAGAGGGAGAGAGATAAAGTGTTGTAGGACTTCCATAAGAAAATAAAAGCATCACAACATATCCATATCATCTACTAGACGTTTCCTACAAGTCGGTAGATAATGTGGGAGGGGGTTAGGCTGATCTTCTCCCCCCCCCTCAAATTACTATTCATAACATGACTTGGTAATATTAATTTTACAAAAAGAAAGGTACACTATCCCCCCCCCAACCGCTCCCAAGCCGTCAACTGTTGTGTACAAAATGATGATCTCATTTGTAATGAAAGAGAGGGACATTTCAAACGAAGACGGTGAATGACTTTTATTTTATTATCTAACCCTCCTTCATCCCTCCCTCGCTGAAAACGCATCTACTTCATTGTTTTCTGATCGCATAACCTGGGTAATCATGTACACATAAGATAGTATCTCATAATTAATATAGGTAATCATGTACATTAGTTCATATCTCTTAGCAGTGGGCAGTGTTTTGTAAAGATTAAATTTAATGCCCTGCCCCCTACTCAGAGAAGTAGTCCCAAACTAAGAAAAATGCCCTCTACTCCAAGAAGAAGCTCATTACTCAGAGGAGAAGAAGCCCCTTACTCAGAGAAGAAACCCATTATTCCGAGAAGCAAGAAGTCACCAGCTTATAGAAAAAGCCCCCTAATCATAGAATAAACTCCATACTCAGAGAAGAAGCCCATTATTCAGATAAGAAGCAAGAAGTCTCCAGCTCGTAGAAAAATGCCCCTACTCGGAGAAAAGACTCCCTATTCAATCCTGAGGAAATTTGCCCTATAAACAGTTATCCATCATCAGAAATCAAGACCTACATTGATGGATCGTCTTTTAAGGCAACCTGTTTTGCAAGATACGTCACCCATATATGATACCCTGATAAATCTGTTTACGAGTTCTGTGATTCTTGGGGTGAAAATTGCTCAAATTATGAAGCAGAGGCTGAGTCCATCACGACAGCTATTTAGTTAATACACCAACAGTTTGATCTCATGTAACAAATACCATCAGACATAGTCATTTTTACAGACTTTATGTCAGTTTTGGAAGCACTTAAATATGCCCCATATGAAAATCAAATTTTACACATAAGAAAATTAAGTAGCTGACAGACTTGCAAAAAAGACGCCTTAAAACAATAAAAGCGAAGATCTTGTAGTATGGGAAGAGCCAAACAGATTCTCAAGAACGCCAGGTGAGACATTATTAGCCAACAATTTATACAAGAAACAATACTGCAGATATAGACATTATTAGCCAACAATTTATACAAGAAACAACACTGCAGATATAGACATTATTAGACAACAATTTATACAAGAAACAACACTGCAGATATAGACATTATTAGCCAACAATTTATACAAGAAACAACACTGCAGATATAGACATTATTAGACAACAATTTATACAAGAAACAACACTGCAGATATAGACATTATTAGCCAACAATTTATAAAAGAAATAACACTGCAGATATAGACATTATTAGCCAACAATTTATAAAAGAAATAACACTGCAGATATAGACATTATTAGCCAACAATTTATAAAGAAATAACACTGCAGATGTAGACATTATTAGCCAACAATTTATACAAGAAACAACACTGCAGGTATAGACATTATTAGCCAACAATTTATAAAGAAATAACACTGCAGATATAGACATTATTAGCCAACAATTTATAAAGAAACAACACTGCAGATATAGACATCATTAGCCAACAATTCATAAAGAAACAACACTTCAGATATAGACATTATTAGCAAACAATTTATAAAGAAACAACACTGCAGATATATACATTATTAGCCAACAATTTATAAAGAAATAACACTGCAGATATAGACATTATTAGCCAACAATTTATACAAGAAATAACACTGCAGATATAGACATTATTAGCCAACAATTTATAAAGAAATAACACTGCAGATGTAGACATTATTAGCCAACAATTTATACAAGAAACAACACTGCAGATAAAGACATTATTAGCCAACAATTTATAAAGAAATAACACTGCAGATATAGACATTATTAGCCAACAATTTATAAAGAAACAACACTGCAGATATAGTCATCATTAGCCAACAATTGATAAAGAAACAAAACTTCAGATATAGACATTATTAGCCAACAATTTATGAAGAAACAACACTGCAGATATAGACATTATTAGCCAACAATTTATACAAAAAACAACACTGCAGATATAGACATTATTAGCCAACAATTTATACAAGAAACAATACTGCAGATATAATTACTAGTCAACAATTTATACAAGAAACAATACTGCAGATATAGACATTACTAGTCAACAATTTATACGAGAAACAACATTGCAGATATAGACATTACTAGTTAACAATTTATACAAGAAACAACACTGCAGATATATACATTATTAGCGAACGAAAGAAAAAGATGCATTTTTATCGCGCTCCTGTTATCCCTCTTTCCCAAAGAATATTTTTTTTTTAAACCTGTGGCTACTTCGTTCACAGAATGCGCGTCCTTCAATACAGGACTGGCAGTACACGCCCAAGCTGGCTTTGATCTCTGACGTTCACGCTATGGTGAACAGCCAGTATCATCCACATTTTCTAAACACAATATGATTTGTTAATGATTGCTATCTGGCACTATTATAAAGAAAATGCAATTTTATAATTATAGAGAACAGCTAGAGGAGCTACTGAACGGTATCATTTCATCATCATCATTTGCAACTAGTTAACGGCAAACAATACCACTTAATAAAAGACGAGGAAGATTTTCTGTGAACTATGAACTAGAAATATTAGCTGTCTAATGACGTCATCAAAAAGTGCGTGAAAACAGTTGAAAATAATTATCCGTAAGTTAAAGAAGGTGACATTCAAGATAGTTTTCAGTTGCGAAAAAAAACCCCACTAAAAATGTGTTATTACTGGAGTTCAAATACGGACGATACGAGATCATTAAGAGTCAACAGATGACAAGCTACCAAAGATGGTTTGATAAGAAATGTCTGGTTCTTATAAAAATAGTTCGTATGAGTTTTGCATTTTTTATCCAGTAATTATATGTGGGTTGTCGTAAAATTAATCAAGTATGAGGTTAGAATATACGTGAGCAACCTCGTTAGGTCGGCGAGACAAACTCAAGTTAGTCAGTCCTGGATTGGGTCACACGACGACTGGAATACCCGATGTGTGTTTTATTTTAGCCCCATGAGTTGTCGTTGATATTCAAATGCTGATGAGTAATTTTACTCTTGTCAGCACAATGTCATTCTTAGAAAAGTGCAGGTTTTCTGCAAGTTTGACTTAGTGATCCACACAGTAGGTCATCATCATCAAGTGCCGTCTCCGCAACGAAGGTTGGCTGCAACGTATATCCAACATCTCCTGTCTCTTGTCTTGGTGGTGCACTCTGCTAGACTGTAACCTGTCCATCGTGTAATGTTACTCTCCCACTTGTATCTCTGCCTACCTCTTGCTCGCTTCCCTTTGACTTTACCGTCAAGTAAGGTCTTCAATAGGGTGTCATGTCTTTTAATGTGTCCAAAGTATTTTATTTGCCTGATCTTTATTTCTCTTAGTAGTTCTTTCTTCATATTAAGTGTCTTTAGTATCTCTTTATTTGTTTTCTTCTCTTTCCATGATGTTCTCCCTATTCTTCTATATACCCACATCTCAAAGGCATCAATTTTGTCTTCTAATTGTTTATTTAGTGTCCATGTTTCTGAGCCATACATTAATATGGAATAGATGTAGCATTTTATAATTCTCATTTTTAACTTGTTTGTAATTTGTTTAGATATTAATAATTTCCTCATGTCATTGAAGGTACTTTTAGCCATTCCTATTCTCCTTTTAACTTCTGTTTCACATCTGCCATCATTTGTGACTATGTGTCCAAGATATTGATACTGTTTTACTTGTTGTAGTTTCTCTCCCTGTATGTTTATGTTTACCTCCTGTTCTTCTGTGTTTTTACACAGTAGGTAAGTGAATGTTAATAGTGTATGTAGAAGTTGCTTTCCTGGCAGTTGAAATGTAAGGGCAGTCAATAAGGAGATCTTCCGCTGTTTCACTTAGATGAGAGCAGTGTCTACAGTGAGTATTTGCTGGGGTTCGGTGCGGATTAAATGGCTATTGATCATTAGATGTCCTGTTCGAAACTGAAAAATAAGGAATTTATTCTTCCTGAAGAGTTTGTTTATGTTGTTTTAAAACACTGATTTAAAACACTGATTTAAAACACTGATTTAAAACAGTCCCACTATACAAAATATTGGGTTCGATGGATAAAACCAAACCACAAAACCCTGTTGAGGTCTCAATAAAAATGAGGGCTTTCTGGGGGAAAACTTTTATTTCCTTCCCATCATCATAATGAACGTGATGACAATATTGTGTACATGAAGCATTACTTAGATGACAGTGCTCTGTACACGAAGCACCACTTAGATGACAGTGCTCTGTACATGAAGCATTACTTAGATGACAGTGCTCTGTACATGAATAATTACTTATATGACTGTGCTCTGTACATGAATAATTACTTAGATGACAGTGCTCTGTACATGAATAATTACTTATATGACTGTGCTCTGTACATGAATAATTACTTATATGACTGTGCTCTGTACATGAATAATTACTTAGATGACAGTGCTCTGTACATGAAGCATACTTAGATGACAGTGCTCTGTACATGAATAATTACTTAGATGACAGTGCTCTGTACATAAATAATTACTTAGATGACAGTGCTCTGTACATGAAGCATCACTTAGATGACAGTGCTCTGTACATGAATAATTACTTAGATGACAGTGCTCTGTACATAAATAATTACTTAGATGACAGTGCTCTGTACATAAATAATTACTCAGATGACAGTGCTATGTACATGAAGCATCACTTAGATGACAGTTCTCTGTACATGAAGCATCACTTAGATGACATTGCTCTGTACATGAAGCATTACTTAGATGACAGAGCTCTGTACATGAAGCATTACTTAGATGACAGTTCTCTGTACATGAAGCATTACTTAGATGACAGTGCTCTGTACATGAAGCATTACTTAGATGACAGTTCTCTGTACATGAAGCATTACTTAGATGACAGTGCTCTGTACATGAAGCATCACTTAGATGACAGTGCTCTGTACATGAAGCATTACTTAGATGACAGTGCTCTGTACATGAAGCATCACTTAGATGACAGTGCTCTGTACATGAAGCATCACTTAGATGTCAGTGCTCTGTACATGAAGCATCACTTAGATGACAGTGCTCTGTACATGAAGCTTTACTTAGATGACAGTGCTCTGTACATGAAGCTTTACTTAGATGACAGTGCTCTGTACATGAAGCATTACTTAGATGACAGTGCTCTGTACATGAAGCATTACTTAGATGACAGTGCTCTGTACATGAAGCATCACTTAGATGACAGTGCTCTGTACATGAAGCTTTACATAGATGACAGTGCTCTGTACATGAAGCATCACTTAGATGACAGTGCTCTGTACATGAAGCATTACTTAGATGACAGTGCTCGGTACATGAAGCATCACTTAGATGACAGTGCTCTGTACATGAAGCATCACTTAGATGTCAGTGCTCTGTACATGAAGCATCACTTAGATGACAGTGCTCTGTACATGAAGCTTTACTTAGATGACAGTGCTCTGTACATGAAGCTTTACTTAGATGACAGTGCTCTGTACATGAAGCATTACTTAGATGACAGTGCTCTGTACATGAAGCATCACTTAGATGTCAGTGCTCTGTACATGAAGCATCACTTAGATGACAGTGCTCTGTACATGAAGCATTACTTAGATGTCAGTGCTCTGTACATGAAGCATCACTTAGATGACAGTGCTCTGTACATAAAGCATCACGTAAAGAGTATTGCAAAATCCCCGAATAATACTCGTACTCTTGCTAAAAATAAAATACAAAAAAATTATGCAGAGACTAATTATAATCTTCTAACCATAATTTGTACCGAGACAAGTTTCCAAGAGAATGGCTCTTTTTTTGCAGAGATCATTATATCATTTGTCCTATACGAGGTTAGTGTCTAATGAATTATTACATTTTGGAATTGAATATTTTATTTCCCTTGATTGTCGAAGATTTAGTATTCGCAGTTTTAAAAAATAACTGAAACAAAAATCTGTTATTTGACGCAGGATCATATCCCAGGTCACATCATCTGACACTTAATCATTTTATTTAGAAAGATTTAAAAAAACACCAATATAATAGCAAAGACAGTCAGAGAAAACACCCATTACTGCCGACAAGGTTCTCAAATTTTCGTATTTGTTAGCTGACATTATTTTTTTTCTGTAGCTGCACCATAAAATCTGCAAAACAGTAGAACTTTTCTTGTATTCCTGTCTGAAGCATGAAACCTTCACGGCATTCTTTAGTGATTTACTGAAAATTCGACCAGAGATCATCTTAAAATGGCTAACGATCCGTAACACCATTCTACGTTAAGCAACTTTACAAAAATATCAATTCGCTTTTCTTTTATTCATACCATTTTGCCAAAACTGCCAGTGACTTGTCCTAAATACAAACACTGCCACACGACCTTCTGAATTTACAAATAACACAGATTTATAGACGGAGTGATTTATACCACACGAGAACGGCCATTTTATTTAGAAAACGCGTGCCAATTTCAGACAGCAATCACGTGCCGAGGCCAGGAACGAGATGCTTTCTCACATCGTTCAGAGATGCATTCGTTGTATTATTTGTGTCTCAGGGTGTGACTTCTGCAGTTTAATACGTAGCCCCGTGATCCACAGAAAATTATAAATTATTAGCGGAGGTTTAACTCAATGGCGTATTGCATCAATAAATGCAACATTGAACGGCAGCCCAGCCAAAGTACTAATACTAAAGACACGCTGCAGTCTCAATCGGAAGTCGATGGGCGTCAGAATATGTTTACCTTTGGTCACAATCAGTTATGACCTAACCTTTATTTTTATTTCCATGAATGCTGAGGTGAGATATCAGATCTTGGCATCACTCGCCGCCTCCTCGCGTTGGATATAATTATATTGCTAAAAGTGCACACAGTAATCGTTGTGAAATGCTTTCTTGAACTCATCTCAATAGTAGGTAGAACGACGAAAGATAATGGATCACTCCTAACATGGTTTATAACGTAGTATTTATTCCTAACAATTATTTATTCATGGCATGTATTTGTTACTAACAAGTATGTATTCCTAGCAAATATTTATTCATGGCACCGACTTATTTCTAGCAAGTATGTATTCCTAGCAAGTATTTATTCATATGATGTATTTGTTACTAACAAGTATGTATTCCTAGCAAATATTTATTCATGGCACCTATTTATTTCTAGCAAGTATGTATCCCTAGCAAGTATTTATTCCTAGCAAGATTTTAGTAATAGCATGTATTTTTTTATTAACAAGTATGCATCCCTAAAAAGTATTTATTCATATGATGTATTTGTTACTAACAAGTATGTATTCCTAGCCAATATGTATTCACGGCACGTAATTCTTTATAGCAGGTATTTACTCCTAACAAGTATTTATTCCTAGCAAGTATTTATTCATGGCACATTTTTATTTCTAACAAGTATTTATTCCTAATAGTACTTTTTCTAACACCCCTAACAAGAAGGTTTGCTAATACTCATAGCAAGTACTTATTCCTAGCACATGTTTAGTCCTAGCAAGTATTTATTCCTAGCAAGTATTTATTCCTAGCAAGAATTTATTCCTAGCAAGTATGTATTCCTAACACTCATAGTATGTAATTATTTCTATCACTCCTATCAAAAATATTTCAGGCTAACAACACTAGCAAGAATTTTTGCTAATACTTCTAGCAAGTATGTATTCCTATTATGGGTCAAAGGGCATGATCCAATGGACCGCTGGATCAGCAACCAACCATTCCTATCAAGTATTTATTCTCAGGACTCCTAGCACGTATTTATTGTCAGCCCTACTACCTTTGTATTTATTCCTAGCACTCCTGGCAAGTATTTGTTGCTAACACTCCTAACAAGTATTTATTCTCTAGCTCAGAGACATAGAACCGTTTCGCTCTAAGCTGTTGTTTTATTTTCCTAGCAGCATTCGAGGTCATACAATCACCATCATCAAGTTTCGTCTCCGCGTAGATGAGCCAAACAATATCAACTTTAAAAAATATTCTGCAATATTTAATGAATTCATCTAAATCCCTATTGTGATGCCTGAAACGGACTCTCTTTTATGAATCGTGTAACGATAGCTAGTATTCATATTTCTGGTGCAGCTTTTCCGGGAGTTATATCTGGAGATTGCCTTGGATTATATGTTATATTATGTCAAAGCGATATATTGATACCTTTTTTTTTTTTTTTTTTATAAAGAGTTCACTAAAGGGACATAACAATTAAATATCTTGATTTGAGTAAGTTGTGTGAAAAGTCATGATAGATTTATGATACAATTCTATACACATGATAAATTGCTAGCATATGCTATTCAGGCTATCAATCTAACATTTTTTGGCTGAAGTGATTTTATAGGCAATATAAATACCGTCAGTAGTTTGCCAGTGCTTTCTGAAAGGTCTAATACACAGTTGCCTGTGGCGGAGATCGAACTCGGTACCTTGCCGTCACAGACGGGGGCTGTACTACTTCGCATACACATGATAGCTAAGCAATATGTGAAACTTTCTTGCGTTCCTTGGTCTACAGGGAACAACGAGAGTTGCCTATCACACGTCACGAGACCTGGTGTCGTCTCGACTTTGGTGTACTTGGACAGATTTCTGTTTGATGTACTACCCATAAATAGATTACGGTACCTGACTGTGCTAGAGTGTGTTTTTCGTCGGTTATACAATCCTATATAAGCCCTATTAGATAAAGTATTGAAGAAATGTGAAAACAAAGGCCTCAGTATAAACAAGAAGAAAACAGAAATACCGGGTAAGGATTGTATCGAAGAGACATACACCACCAAGATGCAACATAATAATTAATAACACAAAAGTAGCACAAGTTGGAAAAGTGAAATATCTTGGCACCCTGTTAACATCAGAAGGTAGATGCTCAAGTGAGATAAAGAGCCGAACAGCACAAGACAAATCAGCATTCCAAAAAATGAGAACCATTTTTTGCAATGGAAGTCTATCAATGCAGACCCGATTTCGAGTGCTGACATATTATATCCAACCAATTCTTTTTTATGGATGTGAAGCATGGACTGTAAACAAGAAAATTCAAAGCGAATTAGAGGCTACAGAAATGTGGTTTCTGAGAAGAATGATGAAAATACCATGGATAGCCAAGAAACCAAGAAAACTAATGCAAAGGTTCTCATTGATGCTGGCGTAAAAAGATCAATCATATCAAACATTAGGGGCAGACACTCAAGGTTTCTAGGGCATGTGCTGAGAAGAACACAGCTTGAACACTTAATAACCACTGGAAGATCAAAGGGAGAAGAGATAGGGGTCGACAAACAGAAAAGTTACTAGATGGACTTGTATCGTGGCACGGTAGAAGCTCACCAACCGAGCTTCTTGACAACACGAGAGATAGAGAGTCGTGGAGAAACATGATCACCTACGCCAGTCAGCATGGCACTTGATTGATTGATACAATCCTGCTCGCTCATTGTTTGATCATCATCAACAAGTGCCGACTCCAAGTGCCGATCATCAACAAAGTTTGGCTGCAACAGACTTCTAACATCTCCTGTCTCTTGTTTTGGTTGTGTTCTCAGACTGTAACATGTCCATCTTGTGATGTTACTGTCCCACTTGTATCTCTGCCTACCTCTTTCTCGCCTCCCTTCGACTTTGCCCTCAAGTAAGGTCTTTAACAAAGTGGTTTTTTTAATGTCCAAAAAATACATATAAAGAATATTTAATGCATTTAACTCTTTATGTCCACTTAGTCCCACTCGCAGTGTCAGTAAGCTGATTAAATTCAAAAGTTTCAGAAATAAAAACCCGCAGGTTCTTTAGAGGTCTTTGTTACCTCTAATATATTATGGTAGTGTGTCCTGATATAACCTATTTAGACTTTTTGGTCTGCTGGTTGAAAGGGCACGCCTCTTCACAAGAGAGGCAAACTAATTAACTACCTACCTGCTGTTTAATGTGTTCAAATATTTTATTTGCTTGATCTTTATTTCCTTTAATAATTCTTTCTTTATATTAATTGTTGTTAGAACCTTGTGTTTGTTTTCTTATCATTCCATGATGTTCTCCCTATTTTTTCTTTTCATTGTTTGATGTCCTATTCATAAATAGATTACGGTACCTTACTGAGCTAGTGTGTCTTTCGTCAGCTATGCAGTCCTGTTGGCTCAATATTCTTCTTCTTCTTCTTCTTCTGCGTTCGTTCTCAAACTCCTGCATATTAGCAGGATGTAGTCCGGAGAAAGGAAGGCGTTGTGTCATAGTTTACAGCCTTGATGCGATATCTGCGCCTTTCGGCCTGACACATCCGACTTCAGCATGGCCTTGGGTCACTGACCCTATATGGGATGGGACAGCCAACTCCATCCCATAACCTCCTTAGTTGCCTTTTACGACATGCGTTAAAGGTAAACAGTGTTGCTATTCTTTGCTCCCCTTTCGGGCCCCGACATACACGGGCGGGCTCATTAGTTGATATCCTAACCATATATTATAGATTACGGCAACTTTCTTAGCTAGAATCTATATTTCATTTGTTATAGGCCTATAGTCCAGCTGGCTCATTGCTAATCATCCTTCTAACGGGATACATTTGACATTTAGTTTGATTTTCATTCGTCAGTTTGTGTATATTTTGTATCCACAGCCAATGAAAATCACGGAAAAGACTGATAGCGTCACTTCAGAATGATGATTCTCGAAAAGCCGACATGACTGTATTGTTGAGGGACTCGCCTAAGTGATGTGTTCATGTTCGAAGTTACGAGTACTTATGATCGTTTATGGGGGTGGTTAGTCTCAGCACATCAAGGTCTGCCCCCCCCCCGGAATAGTCTTTTGATCTCTGTGTATAGCTACAATAGCTGGCTTCGGATGTGTTTTAGTGTTGGGTTCTTGTGTAGTATGTGGTGTCATGTCTGTGTGTTCTTGTGTAGTATGTGGTGTCATGTCTGTGGTGTCATGTCTGTGTGTTCTTGTGTAGTATGTTGTGTCATGTCTGTGTGTTCTTGTGTAGTATGTTGTGTGCTGTCTGTGTGTTCTTGTGTAGTATGTGGTGTCATGTCTGTGTGTTCTTGTGTAGTATGTTGTGTGCTGTCTGTGTGTTCTTGTGTAGTATGTGGTGTCATGTCTGTGTGTTCTTGTGTAGTATGTTGTGTGCTGTCTGTGTGTTCTTGTGTAGTATGTTGTGTGCTGTCTGTGTGTTCTTGTGTAGTATGTGGTGTCCTGTCTGTGTGTTCTTGTGTAGTATGTTGTGTCCTCTCTGTATGTTCTTGTGTAGTATGTTGTGTGCTGTCTGTGTGTTCTTGTGTAGTATGTGGTGTCCTGTCTGTGTGTTCTTGTGTAGTATGTGGTGTCCTGTCTGTGTGTTATGAGTTATTGACTACTGGTTATCACCGGCGTACACCGGACACGCCTTTAGGTGCTCCGGGAGAAAGGGGGATACCCTAAAAAATAGGTAAAACATGGGGTTTTTTGGTATCCTTTTGTATATCCTTCCTTTTGATGAAATATTGTATTACCTTTTTTGTAAAAAAAAATCGCTACGGAGGGGAGGGGTGGCTTGTAATCCCCTTTTTGACTAAGTTCCTAGTACTAAAAGTCATGTTCTAATTTGCTTGGGGAAATTGATTGAGGAAACCTCACCACCTCACACCCCACCTCGGGGTATGAAACCCCACCCCACCTCCCCCTTATCTACTCGCACGTTATGAATAGTATTACCCACTAAATGGAAATTACCTGTCTAAATCTTAATGTCACCTGTTTAAATGGTCTTAATGTCATTTGCTGAAGTTGTTTTAATGTCATCTATTGAAGTAGTCTTAATGTCACCTGGTGAGTTGGTCTTGATCTTACTTGTTGAAGTGGTCTTAATGTCGGCGAAGTGGTTCAAACACTACCTGTTGCAGTGGCTTAATGTTACCAGTTGAATTGGTCTTGACGTCACCTGTTAAAGCGCTCTTAAATGTCGCTTATTGGTCTAAATTTAACGTCACATGTTAAAGTCGTTTTGATTCACCCGTAGATGTGGTCTCTCATTTATTGTTATACACTTAATGCTACCTGCTTGTTGAGAACACTGCTATTGGATGCACTTATATCTTCAGTTGCAAGTTTGTTGCAATTATGTTTACAGACAAAAATATTGTTTGTTTTTCCTTTAAATGTGCATCCAAAAATGGGCAGATTGAGAATTTATTGGCAAACAACCAGCTAAGAGAACAATCATAATATATATCAAACGACATTTGGTGTGTAAGACGCATGATGATCAGTATCTGTTCATTTCCAAGTATCTGATCATTGTGTCCAAGTATCTGATCATTGTGTCCAAGTATCTGATCATTGTGTCCAAGTATCTGATCATTGTGTCCAAGTATCTGATCATTGTGTCCAAGTATCTGATCATGGTTTCCAAGTATATGATCATTGTGTCCAAGTATCTGATCATGGTGTCCAAGTATCTGATCATTGTGTCCAAGTATCTGATCGTGGTGTCCAAATATCTGATCATTGTGTCCAAGTATCTGATCATGGTGTCCAAGTATCTGATCATTTTATCCAAGTATCTGATCATGGTGTCCAAGTATCTGATCATTGTGTCCAAGTATCTGATCATGGTGTCCAAGTATCTGATCATTGTCCAAGTATCTGATCATGGTGTCCAAGTATCTGATCATTGTATCCGAGTATCTGATCATTGTGTCCAAGTATCTGATCATGGTGTCCAAGTATCTGATCATGGTGTCCAAGTATCTGATAATTTTGTCCAAGTATCTGATCATAGTGTCCGAGTATCTGATCATTTTGTCCAAATATCTGATCATTTTGTCCAAGTATCTGGTCATGGTGTCCAAGTATCTGATCATGGTGTCCAAGTATCTGATCATGGTGTCCAAGTATCTGATCTTGGTGTCCAAGTATCTGATCATGGTATCCAAGTATCTGATCATGGTGTCCAAGTATCTGATCATGGTGTCCAAGTATCTGATCATGGTGTCCAAGTATCTGACCATGGTGTCCAAGTATCTGATCTTGGTATCCAAGTATCTGATCATGGTATCCAAGTATCTGATCATGGTATCCAAGTATCTGATCATGGTATCCAAGTATCTGATCATGGTGTCCAGGTATCTGATCATGGTATCCAAGTATCTGATCATGGTGTCCATGACTTATTTGCTTGAATGGATCTAACGCTGATCCACAAACAATAACCAATAATCCACAATGTAATTTGCATTCAGGTGAAAAAAGTAATATTGCAAGTTAGTTTTTGACCGCCTGTCTAAGTGAATTTTTGTAGATAAAAGGTGAATTCAAGTAGGAAGCAAGATGATAAATTAAACATTCTTGAGACTAACGGGAATTGAACCAGTATATTCTAACCAGCAAATCGCCTGGCAACTTGAGTAAACGGTGATAAAAGGTGTGAGAAATACGGACAAGCGGATTAAACTGACCCGTCAACCAATTCTTATGTCCAAACAGGCTATCAAAAACTATTTGCGCTGACCTCCCAGATAAGTAAAACAACTCTGAGCTCCAAGAGACGAAACATATTTTTTGTCACCCCATTTAGAAAAATCTAATCCAACCCGTCGGTTCAATGTTACCAATCGCTGCTGGTCAATACTCTCATTTTATTATTTCACCAGTACATCTTAGTTCATCGACTGAATTCTATTTTATCCGAAAAAAATCCATTTTCCGACCTCCAATCTTTCGCTGTGACGATTCGATCAACTATACACTGTTGTTTTCAATCTTTGGTCGCGATGATTCAATCAACTATACACTGTTGTTTTCAATCTGTGGTCGCGATGATTCAATCAACTATACACTGTTGTTTTCAATCTTTGGTCGCGATGATTCAGTCAACTATACACTGTTGTCTCCAATCTCTCGCCATATGATTCAGTCACCTATACGCTGTAGTTTTTCTAGAACAAGTTACCCTAACTATTATCTGAATTATTCAAATTTTATGCCTTGAAATTGTCTCTTTTATTTTGTTTACTTTTTATTTGTTTTTATTATTATATTTGTGGGAATGCTTTCATTATTCGTATGTAGATTGGCAACACTGATGGCTGGCATTTCACGTTTTTACATCTCAAATATAACCGTGCTCCCTTTGATAACAGAGACTGCACGTGTCTATTCTCTTCAACCTGACAAACACACAGGAAGCAAACAGTGGTAATTGCGGACGTTCGGAAATCATTGCAGAAGAGGGTTTTTTTTCCAGCGCATCCTTGGGCGTTTATTTAAACGATATCAAACTTCACGAAGAACACATCATAATTACAACATGATCACCCAGACAATCCGATTTGCCTTTAATGTCCTCCTAGTTGACCATGGCAACATCAGGTCATCTTTTAGATAGCGAATCCAGGCTTGCCTGGCGGGAAGCAACGGTTGACTTGTTACAGACTGGGAAGAAGGACTACCTTATAGTTCTGACACATGATCAGTCGGGCTACGCCCCCGACACGAGCCACTTAACGACTTCTGTAATGGACCCTGATTGACTAACTGCGAAGTCTAAATCTGTGTATTGGAGGGGAAAACGAACAACTCTGTCGGTCATTTAAGTGGCCTCGGGTTTATACTTCACGTGAATTCACGTGTCAAGTGGCCTATTTCAGGCCGCAAGGATAAATCTTTAAGCAGAGAATTTTATAATTTGTTGACATTTCAATATTAGTTCAGGTCTAGTGAGTTGACCTATTTGATTTAATTTTTAATATGAAAAAAAGAGCTAGGAAAAAAAAAAGAAAACCAGAAATGGCAACCGTTTAACTTGCGGCATTCACTTTCCGGTCCAAAATTAAAGTGCGTGGAAAAAAAGGAATAGGGGTCACGTGATAAAGAATAATGTCCCTCCTAGAACGAGGTCAGAGCCGGAAACGACATTATTTCCATGACATCCTGTAGATGATATGTGCGACAGTGATAGAAATGATTTAATGTATATAATTTTGTTGCTCCTAATATTGATTATATTGTCTATTACATACCGAGTCTGAGTAATGCATCCTAAGTCCCAGTTGCAGCTATTGTATTTAACTGACTAATATTGCTGAACGTTTGACAATTTATCTTAATTCATGCCTGTCTTTAGTTCATCGCTTGAGGGGTTGTTATTTTTCTTGTTCTTTTTATCCTAAGGATGTACGAGTGACTAGCTGTGACTGTGTGCGATGGGATAATTTCTCTGGAACTTTATTTCATTATTGATTTTTTTATTTTTTTTGGTGTTCATAAATCACCCCCCCCCCCCCTCCCCAACTTCAAAAATTATAGCATGACTTTGAATTCTAGGAATTTAAATTAGCCAAAAGTTGGTCAACTCTTTCCCTCCTCACAGGACTTTCCACACGAAAAAGGTATAATTTTTATCACTAAAAATAGCAAATTTACACACAGGCAAATTGCTTTTTATTAAGGTATTCCGCCTTTACTAAATATATATCTATAGGTCTATTCGGTCATTCCTATACGACCAGGATTCTCACAAGCCCAACAATCAACAGTCCAACAATTAGTAGTCCAACAATCAGCAGTCCAACAATTAGTAGTCCAACAATCAGTAGCCCACCAATCAGCAGTCCAACAATCAGTAGTCCAACAATCAGTAGTCCAACAATCAGTAGTCCAACAATTAGTAGTCCAACAATCAGTAGTCCAACAATCAGCATTCATTCCAACAATCAGCAGTCCAACAATAAGCAGTCCAACAATCAGTAGTCCAACAATCAGTAGTCCAACAATCAGTATTCCAACAATCAGTATTCCAACAATTAGCAGTCCAACAGTCAGCAGTCCAACAATCAGTAGTTCAAAAATCTGCAGTCCAACAATTAGCAGTCCAACAATCAGTAGTCCAACAATCAGCATTCCAACAATCAGTAGTCCAACAATCAGTAGTCTAAAAATCTGTAGTCAAACAATTAGCAGTCCAACAATCAGTAGTCCAACACATATTTTGACAAGAATTCTCCTACTCAGAAAGTACCAATTGTCGGAGCTATGTGACTTTTTTTCTCTCTCCACATCATGTAGTTTGAGCGTTACTTTCGAAAATACTGATAAGATTATTATGAGATAAGTACTGATAAGATTATTATGAGATAAGTACTGATAAGATTATTATGAGATAAGTACTGATAAGATTATTATGAGATAAGTACTGATAAGATTATTATGAGATTAGTACTGATAAGATTATTATGAGATTAGTACATATAATATTACTAGAATAAGATTAGCATGCGACATCAAGTATATAAATACTGACCAACGAAATCACGGCAATAAGCACAAACGTTCCTAATTAATTATGTGAAGAGGTCTTCTATACTGCAAACAGTCATGGTAAGAGACACGAACTTCAGTTTTCCTGCCAAGCTTCTTTCCACACAGGATAGATTTATTCATAGAAACCCAGCTCTCGACCTACAGTCACTGTGATTTGTAGGGCAACTAGCTATGCATTCCCCAATATACATCGGGATTCTTCATTATGGGAGATTCGAATTTTTACATTATTACGCACTGAAATGAACTCAATTTTTTCCCAAATGTGGCAGGACATTCACTGTCAGAATCGAACTTGTTAGACATCTCCGCAAACATCAGAGAGATGTACCAACACAAGTCTTAAACTGTTGGCATCGTCGCCTGAGATGGGCGGCTATTATTTCGTTATTAAGTACTGACTCAATTTTCTCTGTATGCATTGCTAGGTAACGGTGACAGTCGAAGTGGTCTTAGGTCGCGTAGCCTATATAAACAAGGTCTTACTGTGAAACCAAACATGCAATATCTGGCATTCGTGGGTTTCACCCAGTGCATTTCCCACGTACTCGCTTAGTCTGGCCGTTTAATGCAGCAATAAGCATGGTTTGTGTTTCTGCTCTCAGCGATGGTGGATGTAATTAGCGGGTATTTGGACTTAGGTCGACTACCCCTATTTTGAGAGAGTATGGCGGTGTTAAATGATGATAAGAGTCAATATGTAGTGTATTCAATAAGATGGAGACAACGAGCGTACTCATATATATAACCTCTTTATTGCTTCATCACAACGTTCAAGTTATAACATCCAGTTTACAACATCCAGGGCTACGATCGACATCAGTAATTCAATGTACATCATCTTAGGAAATATTAAACATCTTTTAGTTCACAGGTTTTCCTGGGCAGTGTTCAAAGCAAGTAACAATATTGCTATTCTTTGCTCCCCTTTCAAGTCATGACATCACACAGGTGTCATGTTGTTAAGTTGTTGATTACAGTTGAGCATACTACAGCAGTTTCAGTGGTAGCTGGGTATACTGTGATAATTATATCCTGTCGCAAATGGAGTAAAGCAAGGATGTGTATTAGCACCTACCCTATTTAGCATCATGTTCCCTGCTTTGTTAGATGATGCTTTCAGAGATCTAGACCTGAGAGTAAACATCACCTATCGCATAGATGGAAACACTGTTCAACCTTTTTCTCCGAGCAAAAACCAGTTAAATCATACACAATCATGGATCTCCTATTTGCTGATGAATGTGCCCTAAATGCCAACACTGAGACTGATCTACAATGTATTATAGACATATTCTCCAAAGCCTGTACCAACTTTGGGCTTACTATTAACACAGATAAAACAGAAATCATGCTACAACAAGCACCTGGCAAAAGCTATGTTGAGCCCTGCATAAAGGTAAATGGTGTAGCACTGAAAGTTGTGAATAGATTGACATATCTAGGCAGTACGTTATCACAAAATGCCAACGTTGATGATGAAGTGTATTCAAAGATCGCCAAGGCAAGCAGCACTTTCGACAGAGTGTACGCAAATGATTAGCGTAGAAATTGCATTAACCTACATACTAAGCTGAATGTTTACAGAACAGTGGTACTTCCAGTACTGTTATACACTAGTTAAACATGAACTGTGTATAGACGTCATGTGAAAAAAACTCAACCACTTTCACACAACTTTTCTCAGAAAAATTATGAACATCAGATAGCAAGACAAGATTCCAGATATCACTGTCCTTGAAAGAGCTGGTATCACCAGCATTGACACTATCCTGATGCAGCCACAGATTCGTTGGACAGGTCATTTGGTGAGTATGCCAGACCATCATCTGCCAAAGACACTTCTCTATAGTGAGCTGGAGAAGGGTACACGATCTCAAGGTGGCCAAAAGAAGCGCTACAAAGACTCGTTAAAGACCTCACTGAAAGCCTTTGTAATAGATTAAGATACATGGGAAGAATTTGCACAAAACAGATTTGCATTGCGTTCTACAATAAACAAGAGCGCATCATCTTGTGAAAAGAGAAGAAATGCAGCATCATCTTGTGAAAAGAGAAGAAATTGAAAAAGAGCGCATCATCTTGTGAATTGAAAAAGAGCGCATCATCTTGTGGAAAATGGAAAAATGTAAATTGAAAAAGGTAGATTGAAAAAAGAGCGCATCATCTTGTGAAAAATTGAATAAGGTAAAATGATAAAGGTAAATTGGAAAAGGTAGATTGAAAAAAGAGCGCATCATCTTGTGAAAAATTGAATAAGGTAAAATGATAAAGGTAAATTGGAAAAGGTAGATTGAAAAAAGAGCGCATCATCTTGTGAAAAATTGAAAAAGGTAAAATGATAAAGGTAAATTGAAAAAGGTAAATCGAAAAAAGAGCGCATATCATGTGACACATTGAAAAAGGTAAATTGAAAAAAGAACGCATCATCATGTGAAAAATTGAAAAAGGTAAATTGAAAAAAGAACGCATCATCATGTGAAAAATTGAAAAAGGTAAATTTAAAAAAAGGTAAATTGAAAAAAGTGCGCATCATCTTGTGAAAAATCGAAAAAGGTAAATTGAAAAAGAGCGCATCATCTTGTGAAAAATTGAAAAAATAAATTGCAAAAAGAGCGCATCATCTTGTGAAAAATTGAAAAAATAAATTGCAAAAAGAGTGCATCATCTTGTGAAAAATTGAAAAAGGTAAATTGAAAAAAGAGCACATTATCTTATGAAAAATTGAAAAAGGTAAATTGCAAAAAGAGTGCATCATCTTGTAAAAAATTGAAAAAGGTAAATTGAAAAAAGAGCGCATCATCTTGTGAAAAGAGAAGAAATGCAGCAGCTCAACAGCGGAGATCAGCTAGAAAGTCACTGATAGACCAAGATCCGAATACAGTTGTCATTCCATGTCCGAACTGTCCAAGGACATTTACAGCTCGAATAGGGCTCATTAGCCATCTAACGAACTCATAATCAAGGACATAACACTAAATGAATTGTCAAAAGTGGATATAACAAATGGCCATCATCACTTGTGATGGACGAACATGATAATCTAATTGATCTGTCCCATTCAACTTTTATTTCCATATCGCAGCTTGCTCATATGTTTGAGACATGACCGTTCCAATACATTCCTACTGGCAAATAGGAAATCTAGCCTTCTTAGTGACTAGTTTGACTACCGCGGTGATTTTAATTGGTTATTATGATTATACTTTATGTGACAGCCAATGAAAATCAAGGGAATACTCAAAGGAGATATTTTTAAAGGTTGTATTTCTCTTTAGCCAACAGGTCTTCTAATAATGTGAGTCACGTGTGCGGTAGCGCAGAAGTATGCGTAAGCGTAAGACTAATAGATCAGGTCGATAAATCAATATATGGCCTGGATATAGTAAAGAATATGGCCTGGATATAAACATCACACACACACATACACACACACAATGATAATCAGTAAAGTCAGAAGAGAACAGATGCTAAACATAAACATATATGAAGAGAAACAACAAGTAGAACATTATCAATATCTTGGACACATAGTCAGAAATGATGGCAGATGTGAAACGGAGGTTAAAAGGAGAATAGGAATGGCTAAAAATACTTTCAATGACATGAGAAAAATATTAACATTTAAACAAATTACAAACAAGCTAAAATGAGAATTATAAAATTTATGACTCAGAAACATGGACAATAAACAAGCAATTAGAAGAGAGAATTGATGCCTTTGAGATGTGGATATATAGAAGAATATGGAGAACATCATGGGTAGAGAAGAAAACAAAGAATTAGTAAAGGAAATAAATATCAAGAAAAAAAATTTTTTTTGACACATTAAAAGGCATGACACCTTGTTGAAGATCATACTTGAGAGTAAAGTCGAAAGGAGGCGAGCAATATGTAGGCAGAGATACAAGTGAAAGATACATCACAAGATGAACAAGTTACAGTCCTTCAGAGTGCACCACCAAAACAAGAGATAGAGGATGTTGGAGGTCTGCTTCAGCCAACCTTCGTTGTGGAGAAGGCACTTGATGATGATGATGAAGACACTGACCTCTGTTGCGTAGATTTTACAAGAAGAAAAGGCAACATTAAGTTGTCTGATGATCTCTACTCTGTCCAGACAAGCGTTGAGCTGTCAAGCCCTGCTCACGCTGCGTCTCTTCCTTGTGGACACAAAGGACTACTGGACATAATCTAAATCAAATCTATTCGTCTATTGTTTTCAAAATCAATTTTTTTATGTTTTGGACACTAATTTGCCAAAAGTCATATCCGAATTGGACAATGTTTTCTTTTTAAATGTTCAAGCTGGACGTTATCGCACAAGACATCGACATGAAACTTGACCCATGAGGTCAAATGAAATGAGGGTAGAGATTGTGTTCAATTATATCGCGTCATAAACGTCACGACATTTGAGAAATACGAACTCTTGATTTGATCAAACACAAGGAACTGTCTGATGTCTGTCAAACTACTAATAATTAAGTCCATTAAAATATCAATATTTGCGACTGACCGTAACCAGTGTGGCTATTACTACGAAAAAAAAATGAAGATATTTTAGAATTTAGAACACAGTTCGTATGGAAGAATCCATGGAATACAAATGAGAGAGGTACCCGCTGATGTAGAGAATGCTTGAATAAAAGAAAACAATGGAGAGATACCATTTTCTAAAGCAAAGAACAACAACAACCTGGGAGAGCATAAAAGAGAAGGGGTATAAAAAAGACTGGACTGTCAATAGAGAATTGCAATGCCCGCAGTTAGAACTTGTCTCTTGTGGGGGTCGGTAAAAGACAGAGCCGGTGGCCATCGGGTAAGATAATGGGAAACGACTCACTGAACAAAACGTTCGTGGAATGAGCCTCATAGGGTCTGGAAAGATAAACATCACCAGTCGTAAAGCGAAACAAAAGTAAGCAAGATAGCGTGTGTTAAAACAAGAATGAACACAGATATCAGGCTCGAAATTCCTTCCCCATGTTGAACCTTTGGTTTATGATCACTTGAAGAAATAAAAGGTGACAACAGTTGACCCATATCGATCCTTTTATATCGGGTAATTACCCCATGAATATGCATGATGCATATAGGAATATTTTGATGTTGTTTGTTTGGGGATGGTACGCCTGTCACTGATTTATTTATGTTCCTGGAGCAAGTTTATGACTAGGTTATAGTGGCATGACCAGGGGTGTGTGATAATGTTATAGATGTTATCAAGTGCCATCTCCTCCTTATCAAATGTTCTTTGTGTAGAAACCAATATAAATTATGCCCCCTTTTCAGAGAAAGATATCTCTACATCAAAGATTCACTGGGATTAGCATTCAACATTTTGTTCATCATCATCATCATGAAGTCCCGTCTCCGCAAAGAAGGTTGGCTGCAACGTATCTCCAACGTCTCTTGTCTTGGTGGTGCACTCTGCTAGACTGTAGCCTGTCCATCGTGTGATGTAACTCTCCCACTTGTAACTTTGCCTACCTCTTGCTCGATTCCTATTGACTTTACCCTCAAGTAAGGTTTTCAATAAGATGTCATGTCTTTTAATGTGTCCAAAGTATTTTATTTGTCTGATCTTTATTTCTCTTAGTAGTTCTTTCTTCATATTAAGTGTTTTAGTACCTCTTTGCTTTCTCTTTCCGTGATGTTCTCCCTATTCTTATATATACCCACATCTCAAAGGCACAAATTCTGTCTTCTAATTGTTTATTTAGTGTCCATGTTTCTGAGCCATACATTAATATGGAATAGATGTAGCATTTTATAATTCTCATTTTTAACTTGTTTGTAATGTGTTTAGATATTAATAATTTCCTCATGCCATTTAAGGTACTTTTAGCCATTCCTATTCTCCTGTTAACTTCTGTTTCACATCTGCCATCATTTGTTACTATGTGTCCAAGATATTGATAATGTTTTACTTGTTGTAATTTCTCTCCATGTATGTTTATGTTTTCTTCCTGTTAATTTTGTTACTGCGTTCTAAAGGCATGTTCTCACATTTGCTGCCTACGAATCTTTCTTTCCCTCCTGAGTATTGAATTTTACCTTTGTTTTTCTTCTTTTTTTTTTAAATTTAAATTCTCAAACTCCTTAGTAGGTAATAACTACGGCAGAAACTGTAATTCGGCTGTCGAAACTTGGAAACTGTGTAACAAAGTTTACAATTCACTAAAAATACACAGGAAATCACACACAAAGCGAAGTTTCGAACAAATGGCTTTATCAAGAAAGCAACGTAACACATGACGAGTAGAAATACGGCACTGTCCACGATAATGTAGCAAAGCTATTGGTGTGTATCCCCGTAGGTGCTGTATCCTAATAATGGATGTTTCTCAATTAGCACTATTTTCGGTTCTATAATCGCAAAGAATGCCCACTATATTTCGTTATTATAGCGGGATGTGAACAAAACAAGATTCAATGCACATGTTCATTAGTAGTGTATGATGGTTTGCACATTGTTTTTATTTTATTGCACGGCCTAAGAAATTACGTCACTTGCAGAACGTTAGTACAACTGCAGACTACTGCTATATTTTAGGACCGTGGGTGGGGGCGCCAGGGTTAGGTATAGTGTTTTCAATAAATCTGACGTTAGTACATGTCCCACCCCTTCTCATTGGCATTTAAAAACAATAAACGGTTTTACGTGCACAAAATATTTTTTTTTAAACTGTGAACAGTACGTCGTAGGGGGTATGCTCTGAGTATACTACTGTTCCCTATGTTCTGATTGTGAACAGTGTCGTTTTTTACTCGTCGTGGGATCTGATGTGAAATTTATAAAAAAAACCTTTTGTAATCGATTTGTGTATTTTGTATTTTTTTTTGCTCTCAATGACTAGCAAAATTTCTTTATCGTGTTTCCAAGTTTTGCTTCTCAAACTCCTGAAGACTAGCAGAATATAATCAGGAGAACAGGAAACTTGTGTCAAGTTTACAGCTTGACTGCGTAATCTTGACCTTTAACCTCACACATAATAATTCGAAATATTATTAACTATATCTCTGGGAAACTGCTAAAACAGTAACTTTACCATAGGCTACTTGAAGGTAAACCATTGTGCAGGTAAACCAATAAATCCGTCATATATTGAATTCTTGGTTCTTTCGTATTTGTTATCCACAGGATTCCCCATACAAATGTTGCCAATTCCGCGAAGCAATAGATATTCCAGCGTTGTTTTATGCAGTTTATTAATAATACGTATAATCAATCAATCTAGACAATAGACAATTAATATTACGTAATAAATTACGCTAATTTAACTATAATATCAAAATTGATCAATAGAGGTAGAAGATTGCATTCTTTGTACTTGGGTTTCTCTGCATGTGCCAATTCCCTTACCAACAGAACAGAACACTGCCCACCCAGAGTATCACACACACAGAACGTTACTCCGTAGCTTCAAGATTCTTAAATCCCTAGATTCTTCCGGGGGAAAAAGCACACAAAAACACATCACAACCTGGTATCACAGACATGATATATCAATGCAAGGCAAATGGCTACCTTCTATGCCACGGAGATCCCCTATTATCATAAGTCTTTATGTTCAATCCTGCCCCCATTTGCAAACCACCCTCTTCGTCAATATTTTTCTAGTTCACTTTAGATTACAACACACTTGTCGCAGCAACCAGATCGCACAAGACATTTATATTTTTCATCTGTTTTATCAGTCAATGAGTAAAGTCATTATCACATCTATACAGCTACCCAGAGTGCCCAAACGATATTCTTTTGTTCCTCACAATTGTGTTCTGAGTTGTCTACCCGTTACATAACCGCAGGACACTCTGGCATTGCTGTTGTCTTGTCAAAAGAACTGCCATAAACCTTGGTTCCTGAAGTGTTTCAACTAGGTTAGCTACAGTCTTACTGTCATGTGGCTTGACTAGCGACCACCTGCTTGTCTCGAAGAGATCAGCAACAACAAAAGACAAATAAGAAGAAAACTGCGTCCCCATACCCTTCCTTTCTGTCTCCTAGTGAAAAAGACTGGTCGCTTTGAAGGTACTCCAAACATCTTTTTATCATTACACTTTTGATGTAATGAAGTAGAGAGACAGTTTCTGTCAGATTTCTTATGACGATGGCAATCTTCAGTTGTTTATAGAAGTCCTCCTCTGATTATCTCGCTTGGTTGCAATAACATGGGAATATGAGATTCGAGTGGGAATTCATGTCCTTATCTTATATGGTATCTTTGACAGAACATTGGATGTGATACCCTTTCTTTCATTTTAAGTGGTTGCTATCCAACGTTTTTTATTTGTTCGCAAGATGGCTGCACAAGTACTTAACAGTGGTGTAATGGTTATGTGATAATACATTTCTTATGCATTGTTGTGTTGAATTTCATTTTCGATGGACTAGCTTTGTGATGTCGTGTCAGTGACACAACTACGCGACCGTGTCAGTGACATAACTAAGCGACCGTGTCAGTGACATAACTAAGCGACCGTGTCAGAAAATCACACAAATGCTTTGTATTACTATTATATTTGTTTGTATTGAACTAGTTTATATACCTTTTTTTTATATTTTTTTAAATAACAATCAAATCGGCTCTAGTCATTCTAGGATATGTACACGTCCTTTTGTGCATAGGACGCAGATAAGAAATCTGTTTTACTAACCATAAATGATCAGATGTCGTAATGATTGAAACTTCCGTGTAATGAATAATGCTCAGATGCCATGATGATTGAGGCTTACTTGCAATGAATGGTGTTCAGATATCATGACGATTGAGGCTTACTTGCAATGAATAATTTTCAGATCCTTTTCATATAAAGTCAATCAGTAAAGACAGCCGTTTTTCTCCCGAGAATAACTTTAGAACATTCTAGAATCATCTTGAATCAGCAGATGGTGCTAGCGTTAGTCTATAAGAGTTGATAATGTTTATATATCTGACGTTTGCACAGACACACAGCTGAATGAATATTACACGCTCTGATACACCTATTTGTATTCGGACTTAGCGGACATGTTTGTTACAGGAATGTCAACTTCATGCAGCCATGGTTGATTGCTGGTAAAACATTTAAATAAAAACGTGTAATTCTTTTCCTACGCTACATTTAAATTATGAAGCTACTTTTTCTGAAGGTTCGCGTGCAGCTCTTTGAGTTCTCTGCAGAGAACATCTGTGTTTTTTTTTTAAATAAAGAATTCAATTTCTGTAGTCTGGTATGTACTCCAGGACACATGGACCTGTTGTAGTGGTAACTTATAAGAGCTGTAATATATGTTCCCTGTAACCAGTTCCAAGATAGAGAGAGGTTCAGAGAGTTCATTGGGAAGACATCGTTCTGGAAGGAATACGTCACATGACACAATCAGTTCTGATTTTCAATATAAATTATTTTTATTTACTCCACACAGACGTGAGCAATTCCTGCAGAAGACGATAACTTGCATAGCTATGGCGCGATAGCGATCTTTGTCTTCTGTATGGTCGACTTAATAGCTTTGATGAGGGTCCTCTCTCTCTGGTAGGTGATTTCTTGGACGTTTTGCCCCTGCTTTGCTGCATCTTTTGCTAGTGTATCTGCCCTTTAATTTTCTGGTATACCATAGTTAGGCGGTATCCGCTGCAGTATTACCTTTCTTTGGATGCTCACTCATCGTATGGTTACCTTCAAGTCTGACAGTTTATTTCTGCATCCTCTTGTATGACAAATATTGCCTCAGTAAGAAACATCACCGATCGGCATGGACTTGTGCTTTTAATTATTTCTGCAGCCCTGCTTAGGGCCTGTACTTCCGCAGAGAAGTGGAAAGATTCTAGTTTGTGAACATACGGTACAATGAACAAGGTTATATGACCATTTTTCACCTTCAAGTTCATCCTATTATATATGTTGTGTATTCTCGTACATTCGGTGAAGGGTACTCTCCGTCTGAAGAGATTGAGAACCCCTGATAAAGAGTATACTAGAACCTGACCATTTTATGTTATATGTGATATTTTTTTAAATATTCGTTCTCAAAATCCCTCTGGGTCTCTCTTGTAGCAGAGCAAATGCTCTACTAGATTTCCTGCGGGATTTAGAACAGAGAACGGGTATAAGTTAACGGTGAACGGTTATATATGTTGTCGTTTCATTAACGAGAAAAGCTGCGACACATCCTGCTTAAAACGTAATTACCGATACTTGCTGTACTTTTCTCAATTTTATTGAACGGTGGACGTCTGTAACCATATAGTAGGACAATTGTACGGTGCAATCTTGTCTGTAAGAATTATTCGTACTGTGTGCTGGTCATAAAACTGAATATTAACCGAAGTCAAACTTGACCACAGAAACAATGATAAGTTTTGTCAAATATAAAATATAATATATTAGTTCGTTTCATAATTCATGTTATTCACATGAACTCAATTTTCACGAAAACTACCTGATTCATATCAACCATATTTCGCAGTTAGTCTTATCCACAGCACTACCTCAGGAATTCATGTTTTACAAATTGATAGTTAGATTGGAAAATGCGCAAAACGTTTTTCGCTATATAGTATTGCATAAGCAACGACAAAAAAATGTCATATTTTACACTAATACGCAAAATAACAATGAATCTCTAAACAAACAACAGACGACGACACATTGGTACTCATGGACATTGTTGTTTCCGTACTATAGTGGATCGACTTGATGCGCATTAAAAACAAAAACGTAGTTACGTTTCACAGTAGTATAATTCAACTCTGCTTATTTTTATCGTGCCTTTAATTGATCAGTATATTTATATTTTGGGTCACAACCAATGAAGAGTTGGAGAGAATAAAAAAAACAATAAACAAATAAGGCTCATTTCCCTTATCACGTCATCTCTCGTATGACAACTCTACATCACTTAATCTCTTGTGTGATATCCCTAAATAACTTCATCTCTTGTGTGATATTTATATATCACTTTATCTCTTGTGTGATATCCCTATATCATTTTATCTCTTGTGTGATATCCCTAAATCATTTTATCTCTTGTGTGATATCCCTAAATCACTTCATCTCTTGTGTGATATCCCTAAATCACATCATCTCTTGCATAATATCACTAAATCACTTCATCTCTTGTGTGATATCCCTAAATCATTTGATCTCTTGTGTGAAATCCCTAAATCATTTTATCTCTTGTGTGATATCCCTAAATCATTTTATCTCTTGTGTGATATCCCTAAATCACATCATCTCTTGCATGATATCCCTAAATCACTTCATCTCTTGTGTGATATCCCTAAATCATTTTATCTCTTGTGTGATATCCCTAAATCACCTCATCTCTTGCGTGATATCCCTAAATCACTTCATCTCTTGTGTGATATCCCTAATTCACTCCATCTCTTGTGTGATATCCCTAATTCACTCCATCTCTTGTGTGATATATATATTTAGGAAGTAACAGTTGAGAGTATAAGGAGATGGACAAAGACAGTATTGATTGAGAAAATCAAGGAAAGGTCTTGGCATGTTTTTATACACTCTTCAATAATTGCTGAGGACAGATGTATTTGGGAGGTTTTTTTTGTGCTGTCTCCAGTGTGGCACTCCAATGACCATTTCGTCTTTTGTATCTTAGTATTAGTAAACCAGTGTACGTTGCAAGGAGTAGACCAAAAGAAACACGGTCAAGGGGTAGTCCAAAAGAAACACGGTCAAGGGGTAGACCAAAAGAAACACGGTCAAGGGGTAGACCAAAAGAAACACGGTCAAGGGGTAGACCAAAAGAAACACGGTCAATGGGTAGACCAAAAGAAACACGGTCAATGGGTAGACCAAAAGAAACACGGTCAAGGGGTAGACCAAAAGAAACACGGTCAAGGGGTAGACCAAAAGAAACACGGTCAAGGGGTAGACCAAAAGAAACACGGTCAAGGGGTAGACCAAAAGAAACACGGTCAAGGGGTAGACCAAAAGAAACACGGTCAAGGGGTAGACCAAAAGAAACACGGTCAAGGGGTAGACCAAAAGAAACACGGTCAAGGGGTAGACCAAAAGAAACACGGTCAAGGGGTAGACCAAAAGAAACACGGTCAAGGGGTAGACCAAAAGAAACACTCAGAAGAACAATACTTAGAGAAAGTAAAACAACCAATATTCATACTATTCAAGAACTGCACAGAATAGCTTTGAACAGACAGAATTGGAGATATCTGACATCTGCCCTATGCGCTAACTTCAGCGCAAAAGAAAATGAATGAATTAATGAATTAATGAATTGTACGTTACTATGAGTTGTAATCTTCTATATATGAGTTACTACTCTGACCACTATTCTATTGCACATATGTATACAGACACCACATTCCTCATAATTCTAAGTAATTAAAACCAAAATGGTTGGTTGGTTGCTGATTAAGTGGTCTATGGCCTCATGCCTTTTAACCCAATGTCATTGTGTGGTATATGCATGTGTTTGTGAGCTGTTGTTTTGTTCCATATAATGTGTTCCATTTATCTGGCCATAGAACCAAAATAAAAACAGCAGTACAGTGATGTCCAAGTCTTAACATTCATGTTGCTTCTTTTGGTTAAGTAAACTCTTATGGTAAGTAAGGTAAAGTTAGGTCCCATGGCATCTGCCGTCGGGGATGAAGATAACTCTTCATGTACTAAGCCGCAGCAACTATTAGGTGGGGTGGCCAGTTCCCTTCCTTGCTGTTTTTCTTTACCTTCCCTAACTCATGCGTCAGGTACTCATTTTACAGCTGAGTCGACTGGAGGAGTGGTCGTGTCAAGTGAGAAATCACAACCCGGATTTTTTTTTTTTTAATGTCCGGACGTGGGTTCGAACCTGACACGCTGTAACCAGATGATAGCAAGCAAGCTCACTATCCACTAGGCTACCGCGCTCCTCTATGGTAAGGTATACTTGTTTAAACCTTGGATGTAGTCCAATTTAGTTATAACAGAGCTCTTGTGTCATCGTTTACCATGACAGGAATAAAAATAGTGGTGGTCGAGGTTCTGGTAATCCAGTCACCACACCCACGGAAATTAGATGTGACACCGCCCGTGTATTGTTGGCTCTCCAACGAGTAGCAAAGATTAACACAAATGTTTGCTTTCCACGCGTGCTTTAAGAAGGGTGGAAGAAGGCCCTAGAGGTGGAGTCACTTGCATATCCCACTTAGCGTGATAGTGACCAAAAAGCTATGCTTAAGTCAAATATGTCAGGACGAAATGCGCATATATCGAAGCACAGCTGTAAACCATGACACAACATATTCCGTTTTCTAAGCAACATTCTACTTATGCGCAGGAGTCTGAGAAGGAGCTCAGAAGATGTCCACATTGGTTAGTTAAATAAAAAGAACCTCTCTTTATAGGTTACGCTACTTTCAACTGCGGACGTTGATCCAACTTAGTTATACTCTGGTTGTTTTTACTATAAATTAATGGAGGTTATGATTATGTGAACTACAACCTCCTAGTTTGTAGGATAAATACAACTGTTATTTATCAAACAAGTCAGAAAAGACAACTAAGGAGGTCTCGGGGATGGAGTTAGCTGTTTCATTCTATAAAGGGTAAAAGTTACCCAGAAGACGTACTGAAGTCTGATGTCTCAAAATAATAAGAATTAATCATTATTTTCCAGCGACAAGAACATACACCATGAAAATGAAAACAGAAAGTAGCAGAAGAAGACTAACAGAAAAGTGGATTGAAGGAGTTACCAACATTCTGACACAACATATGAGATAAAAGTTCCGGTATCGAGTAACAACCAGAAACTGGAAATGGTGGCTGGGATAACACAGGGCAAATATCAAAAAATGAACAGAAATAGGTATTCATGTTACCAAAATAAAAAGATAAAGCAACCTGACAGCAAGACACAGTGACAGACGACGTTTAAACTAAAAAGTATTCATCAGAACACAGACAAGCAATAGTCAGTGAATGTTACAAACAAATAATTTTACAAAATATAAAGAGAAGAGAGAATGAAGAATACGAGAGATCAGATGAGAAAGAAAGAAAGATAGAGAGAGAGAGAGAGAGAGAGAGGTACAGACGGTAAGAACAGAAAAGGGAAAAGAAAAGCAACATAGAAAATATAAGGAAACAAAAGGAGGAAAATTGTACGTAGTGAAGAGAGACGCGTCATGGGAACAAGTAAAAATAAAAATAAGAAAATACAGTGCTGAGACAAGCAAGTTAGATTAGATAAATATTAGTTTTTTTAAAAAGTATCTCTTGTCCACCTGGTGCTGGAGACAAATGTCTCCACATTTGATGTCTCCACATTTGATTTTCGCCACATATGATGTATTCACATTTGATGTATCCACATTTGATGTCTCCACATTTGATTGTCTCCACATTTGATTGTCTCCACATTTGATTGTCTCCACATTTGATGTCTCCACATTTGATTGTCTCCACATTTGATTGTCTCCACATTTGATTGTCTCCACATTTTATGTCTCCACATTTGATTGTCTCCACATTTTATGTCTCCACATTTGATTGTCTCCACATTTGATTGTCTCCACATTTGATTGTCTCCACAATTGATGTCTCCACATTTGATTGTCTCCACATTTGATTGTCTCCACATTTGATGTCTCCACATTTGATGTCTCCACATTTGATGTCTCCACATTTGATGTCTCCAGCACCAGGTGGATAAGACGATAAGATAAGTTCTTTTTTTTTAAACCAATATTTGGCTGGTCTAATCTGCTTGTACTCATCACTTTATTTTCTTCTTTTTGTTTTTCTTTTTACCTGTTCCCATGACACACCTCTCTTCACTACCTAATATATTCCTCCTTTTGTTTGATTATATGTGCTCTGTGGCTTTTGCTTTCCCTCTTCTATTCTTGCCGTATTTACCACTTCTCTCTCTTTCTTTCTCTTCTTCTGCGTTCAGCATCTG